>JACJUY010003610.1:45491-57622 GCA_014220935.1 Platorchestia sp. MABIK
CACACTGCCGCTCACCACACCGCCACTCACCACACTGCCGCTCACCACACCGCCACTCACCGTATGAGACTCAGAATGCTCTGCTCGTCACTCGCCAGCCCCTCGCTCGCCCTGCCCGCCAGCTCGCACACGAGGCGCTCGCCGCAGCGCGACGCGTCAGACTCGTGCACTATCTCGAATGCTTCCTCCTCGCCCAGCGTGATCGTCTGCACAGTGGTGCAAATGGTAGAATTTACCTCATTCCACACCAGTGCTTCTGTTGATTCCTACAGCGGAAATTGCTTTATTTTACACCAGTGTTTCAGTTGGTTCCTCCAGGGGAAATTGCCTTATTTTACACCAGTGCTTCAGTTTCCCTACAGTGCGGTAGTGTATGTGCATTCGGTATGTCTTGTCTTTGACTTAGGGCGTGAGTTGATGAAATGCAGGTAGCATGGCATCATTGATAGCGTGTGGGTCTTTTGTGTGTCAACGCTACCGTCAAATGCAGGTAGGCAGTCCGTTTTTATCACCACTACAGTCAGGTGCAGGTAGGCCTTACGTTTGTATCACCTCTACAGTCAGGTTCAGGTAGGCCTTACGCTTGTATCAACACTACAGTCACATGCAGGTAGGCCTTATGTGGGCATCAGTAATGCAATAGGAAGTCTGAGCTTCAAACTTAGGAACACTCGCATAAACTTAACGGAGATCCGGAGTTGAAAACTTCTTCAAATGTAAACTTAAATGCGTCACTTCTAAACACCCAAAGTTCCTGATGCAAAAGTTTTAGAAGGCGTCACATCGAAACATCACATCTAAACACCCAAAGTTCCTGACGCAAAAGTTTTAGAAGGCGTCACATCGAAACATCACATCTAAACACCCAAAGTTCCTGACGCAAAAGTTTTAGAAGGCGTCACATCGAAACATCACATCTAAACACCCAAAGTTCCTGACGCAAAAGTTGTAATGAGCGTCACATCCAAACGTCTCACAGCTGCCCTTTTGAACCACCAACCTCAGGGGCGTCGCCCTCCTGCTGGCGAGTGTCCCTCCTCCTGCGGTGGTAGTGGCTGCTGCTGCCGTATCCTCCTCCGTAGCCGCCTCCGTAACCTCCTCCGTATCCAGAATACACCGGCACGTAGTGGTGGCCTGAGTGTTAATGTGTCTCTGTTACAGTCGACTGCGTAACTAATGTAGCCTGTGTTATAACTACCTACATAACTAATGTACGAGTGTTAGAGTTGACTGCTTAACTGATGTGTCTGTTACAGTCGACTGCGTAACTAATGTAGCCTGTGTTATAACTACCTACATAACCAACGTGTGTTAGAGTTGACTGCGTAACTAATGTAGCCTTTGTTATAAGGACTTACATAACTAACGTGTGTTAGAGTTGACTGCGTAACTGATGTGTCTGTGTTACAGTTGAATGTGTAACAAGGATTGGTGCAGCTAACTCAAATTCTCTTTTATCTACAGAGCAAGACAGTACTTACCGCGAGCAAAATGCTCGAGGATTTAAGGGCAAGGAACGTTACAGACTTTCTAACATTCACTAGTCAACTTATAAAAAGATACCTTGACCTTCTTGATTCTATGAAAGCATCGTGATCAAATGTTCGATTTAATAAATATTCAAGAATAAAAATTATTTAATTCCCTGAAATGAATAAGCTCACGGAAACTGGTTCTCTTCATGATAAGTAGTTTATGGTCCAATATAAAATATACTACTTGAGAAAGGTTCAAAAGTTAATTATTTACTTCAAGTTAAGAGAAGTTCAAGTCCCTACATATATGAAATACACATCGAGATGGTAGGGCATGCTGCAGTATTCACCGTGCGTAAGATACCTAAATCGAAAACCCCCTCTGATAGTTCAAAGATAGTAGATAGTTCAAGTATGTTTCTTTACAACTAATGGAACAGACATTATTACAATTATTTAATTGGTTAGCAATTTATCGGTTGATATATTTGAATAATTTAAAAACTACTTACTAATTTTTATGTTATAGTTAAGATGATGTTCAAGTCATGTTGTGCATTTACAATTTAATGAAGAATAGACCTGTGACGCTATCTTTTTAATTTTAATTATTTACACGAAGATTTATAAATTATTTTACATATTAAATTTCGTGAGACTTTGATCCTTTAGTTAGGAGAATGACTATCATTAGTTTCTGTTATTAATGCTAATGATTGTATGCCAGCAATGCAGTAATACGTACATAAGCTTCATCGGGGTATCCACAATCTACATCTTTTTAACGTTAATTTAAAATAGTAACGCAGGTAGGCTTAATGACTGTGACGGCCATACAGTAAAACGCCGGTAGGCCTAATGACTGTATCGGCAAAACGTAGGTAGGCCTATAGAGTGTATCGACAACACAGTAAAGCGCAGGTAAACACTATAGGTATTAGTGTAAGTAACGAGATTGAGCTAGTCACCATAATCAGTAAATTGCACTGCAGTCTGGCCATTATAATGAAGACGAGCTGACTGGAAGATCAACTTCGTCGATGATTGTGGAAGAGCAACCTCAAGGAATAACCTTAATCTTTAAAAACCAGAGCAATTTCTGTCAGTGAATAGGTTGAATAGGAAAATGTTCAATGTTGAGACATGATATAATTTGTTATGAGACTGTGTAACTGGATTGCCCATGCACGAAAGGGTGTGAAGGTATAATTAAAATGGAAACATTTAGAAATTCTCATTAGAAATTAGTTTTTTCTTGGGAGACGCTACATAATTAAAAGGAATATCGTTTAGTCTGTTTAGAAATTATTGCTCTTGCAACAGTCAAATTTGACGATAAAAGCTTCATTTGCAAAGGCTCTCAACAGGACAGTGGATGAACCTGTACGATATTTAACTCGTACAAATCAGCCTTTTCAATTCGCTGTCAATTTAACTCGTACAAATCAACCTCATTCAATTCGCTGTCCATTTAACTCGAACAAATCAACCTCATTCAATTCGCTGTCAATTTAACTCGTACAAATCAACCTCATTCAATTCGCTGTCCATTTAACTCGAACAAATCAACCTCATTCAATTCGCTGTCAATTCCATTCGCTGACAATTTTCTTTTCCATGCGCCGGTACCGCCTGAAGCTGATAAGTCTGCGAAAAAATGACTACGTCATCACTGTAGTGAAACTTTTGCAAGTTAAAAAGCTCGATCCTTTATCTGAAACTAACATTTCTTGTCACGCAGAAACTGGAATGAGTAAAACACTAACTACTCGTAGATGCGAGTTGTACATTAATTTGGGTGATTATGTATTAAATGGGGCAAGTTGACAAGCAAGCAGGGTGATGATGAATTAACTGGAACGAGTTAAGCATTAATTGGAGCAAGTTGAACAATAATTAGTGTCATGATGGATTAATTGAAACGCGTTATGCAATAATTAGTGCGGGTTAAGTATTAATTGGGGTGATAATGCACTAACTAGGGCAGGTTGAGCAGTAAGTATGGGTGACTATGTACGAACAGGAGCGACTCGAGTACCAACAAAGGGGAGTTAAATATTCACTAGGTTTATTTAAACACTCACCAACGTGAGTTAAATACTAACTAGGTTTGTTTAAACACTCACCAACGTGAGTAAATACTAACTAGGTTTATTTAAACACTCACCAACGTGAGTTAAATACTAACTAGGTTTGTTTAAATATTAATTTGCTTTATTTAAATCCTAACTAAGGTGAGTTAAGCGGTTAGTTCGCCACAAGAGACCAGGTACAGGACCAGGGCGACTCACCGTACGCAGGGTACTCACTGTACGAGTGGTACTCAGGCTCCCGGTACGAGTACTGCAGCTTCTTGGCGAGCACGAAGCCGGCGACAGCGGCGGCGAGCTTGGCGGCGATGGCGATCACGCCAAGCTTGAGGGCGCCTGAGCAGGATGATGTCAATCATTTATCACTATTATAAAAAGATCCCCGTCCGTCCGTCCCTCCGTCCGTCTGTGTAACCCCCCTTGATTATGTAATCCAGAATACGCAATCGGCTTATTTTTAGAAATAGATATTTTCTATGGAGCTTACTCTGCTGAAATTCATCATGTCACTTTGATATTTTTAATTGAAAATGCAAAAAGAAATGCTTTAAATTCGTTTGACCAGTAACTTGGCTACCACTTGGTATAAGGCCCAAGATTTTGGAACTTGAGTTATTGTTTTCGAAATTGTGATTTTCTTGAAATGCTTTGAAGAGATAATAGACGACATTTCAGAATAAAATTCCGGCAAAAGAGGCCACCATGGATAGAAATGTGTCCAACCGCAAGAGAGAAGTAGCAAGACTTCGACAGCAAGAAAAACGCCGAAGACGATCGGATGAACGACGCGAAATGGCAAGACGAAGCAATGCTGCTCGCCATCGAGAAGCTAGAGCTAAATTGACCCTTGACTTGCGTTCGGAAATTCTACGGAATAATGCAGAGCAACACCGAGTAGCTAGAGAGAGCTAAACATATGAAAGAAGCAAGGAAATTCTTTGGCATAACGCTGGGCAACATCGAGTGGCACGAGTGAATTCAACTCAAGAAAGTAGGGGTGAAATTCTTCAGATTGATGCCGACCAGCACGTGTGCACTAGTATTATTTAATTACACAAGATTGACAGCGGCCTGAGCAAAATGATGTCAATCATTGAGACTATTTAGCTCTACAAGAGAGAGCGGCAGGGCACCTGAGCACAGTGTGACCAATATGATGGCAATCATGGAGATTATTTACAGAATGATGTCAATCATTGAGGCCATTTAGTTGTACAAAGTAGACAGTGGCCTGAGCAGAATGATGTCAATCATTGAGATTATTTAGTTTAATAAGAAAGACAGTGGCCTGAGCAGAATGATATCAATCACTGAGGCTATTTAGTTCTGAAAAACAGTTGTAGGGCACCTGAGCAAAAATGATGCTTTTTTCAATCAAGCCTGACACAAATCATCTTGTACATTGGTTTTTCAAATGCCTCGTAAATAACAACAAGACGCAATGACTGTTACCCCCAGGCAAGCCGGTACCTATTTCCGACGCCTGGGTAGAGTGGGGAATTATGCTGAGTTCACCCTTTTCCCAACTGGGAGAATCACCACGCGGCATTGCCGGAATTCGAACAGAATGATTTCAATCATTAAGATTATTTATTTCCACAAGAAAAACAGTGGCACGGCGCCAGACCAGGATGATCTCAATCATTAAGACTATCTAATCCCACTAGAAACACAGTGGAGTTGTAACTTGACACCATTGTAGTGGACATGTTGAGACATAACTACTTGAGGGCCCGATTAAGTTCCGCGACTTTTAGGGCATCCTTCGGAAACCCTATTCTACGTTTGTGTGATGTATTATAAGCCATATAGTTTGCACTTTGCATTAAATGTTATACGTTGTATGCTTAATGTCATATATTAACACATTTTTATATTATGCGCGAAGTACTCGTAATTTTACGGATATATTGAGGGAGGAAAGAAGGTTGGAAGAAGTTTGAAATGGAGGAATGTGGGAAAGGAAAGAAATTAGTATAAGAAATTAGTGGGAAGGGAAGGAAATTAGTGTAAGAACGTAGTGGGAAGGCAAGGAAATTAGTGTAAGAACGTAGTGGGAAGGGAAGGAAATTAGTATAAGAACTTAGTAGGAAGGGAAGGAAATTAGGCTCTGAACACAGAATTTTAAATATTATAGTACAGTAAATATTTTAGTGCAGTAAAATATTATACGACAGTGAATAATTTAGGACAGTATTTTTAAATATTACAATACAGCAAATAATACAGTATAATATTTGTGTTTATGACACATTTTCAGTATAAATCAGGGTAAAGTTAGCATTATACTTCAGTACAATGAAGTATAGTTTAGTGTAGTTCAGTATAGAATAGTTTAATTTAAGCTGGTAAATGTTCTTTCATAAATCACTGAGAAAACTTCCATGAATGTGTCCCATTTCGGTATGTTAGAATTATCCGAGAAATATTTCAAAGCTAATTCAAAAATTTCTCACAAGCAAGTATTAGATACATACTTGAAACATACTCCTATAATACATCAGAAGCGTAAAAGATGTATTTCAGTTATAAACACTTCAGAAACACAACACATGTCTGTGAGAAGTGCGTCAAGAACTTTTCAAAAATACGCGACAAATACGTCAAACTAACTTGCAAAATAACGCAAGAAAATTAAGAATTTAAATACGAGGAATAAAATTTTAAAAATTTATCAGTGCCTTTTGAAGTTGCCTGAGATACTCACCAAGTACACCAAGGCTGGCCAAGCCAGTACCAAGCGTAGTCGAGCCGAGCGTTAAGGTACCAAGTGTACCCAGGGTTCCCAGCGTACCGGTGGTGGTTGTGGTGGTGGTGCCCGTGGTGCCGGTGGTGGTACCCGTGGTGGGAGTGGTACCGATGTTAGGGTTGGTAGTGCCTAAAGCAGAGAGGTACAATCACTCTTTTTATTTACTTTGTAACACCTCTACGTATTTTAAAGTATCTTTAAAAAAGTGTATCGTAGAATGATTTACTCACGGGAGATAAGGTCCATTACTTCCGTTATCTTTCTCTGTTCTTTGCATCCTTCACGGCAATGTGAAGCGCCTCGCAAAGAGAATTCAGTAGCAAGGAGTATACTGAAGGGGGAGATACGTAGGTCCGATCGAAGTGAGATACGTAGGTCTGAGGGTGACTACATTCTCAATAGTGACCATATGTATTCCCTCAGTAGCGACCATTTTTACACCCTCAGTAGTGACCATATGTACTCTCTCAGTAGTGACCATATGTACTCCCTCAGTAGAGACCATATTCACACCCTCAGTAGTGACCATATGTACATTTTCAGTAGTGACCATATGTACTCTCTCAGTGGTGACCGAACGTACACCCTCAGCTTACCACGTCAATAAAGTAAGTAAAGTATGGTTTTGACTTTAGACTGACTGACGTTGTGACTGACTGACTAGTACCAGGCCACGTACTCAGGCAAAAGCACAATTAAAGAAGGATAATTACCAACATGTGTACCATACTACACGCATGAGAGCACGTATACGTGCACTAACACACGCATGGAACCACGTACCGAGGATGATGAGGGGCTGAACCGAGCGTATGAGGAGCAGGACGCCCAGGGCGGGCAGCAGCAGCAGGGGGCGCACCAACATGGCTGTGGAGGTACAGTAAATCCTTGAGTTAATACTTCGACCGCAACGTGCGCCACCGGTGGCCACGAATTGGATTGGATTGGTCTGGAGGAGAGACAGAAAATTCTCGAGTTGTTAACCCTTTCCTGCACCGCGTGTCAAATATGGGTCAAACTAAGTTAGAGAAGAAAGCAAAATTTGTTAATAATTCTCTGGTACGCTGTGTCATTTTTGTATGAAAATTACTTTTACCGTTATTTATCTTGTTAATGGAAGTACTTTACTCTATACTTCACGCTGCATATATGTGCAGTTTTCAGAGTAACATTTCGACTGCAACGAATGCCACCGGTGGCCACGGAGGTGATTTTCTTAATGCTGCTGACCGATCAGTAGTCACAAACTCAATTCTCAGAAATACTTCATCAAAACTAAATTAAGGCACGATCCAGTTAATGTTTGCTATTTTCTAAATTACTTACCACAATTCACTTCAAATTCGAGTTGAATGTTGAACTTTGCGGTCAAAGTGTTAATCAGCTAATGCGAGCCTCAGCTTTTTCAACAATTTGCAGTCATTGTGCAGTGATCAGAGGCCCAGTTTGCGGCAATGGTGACGGACACACCAAGCAAACAACTCTGCTTTGCTGTGGATTCTCGAGCTATGAATCAACTCGTGCAAACCTTAATTTATGCAGATAAAATTAATACTCGTAACTTCACTGATATGTTGCTTGGTTGAAGTATGAATAAATAAATTAATTTTTATCCGTCCAATTTGAGGTTTGAATGAGAAGATGTAAAATTTGAGTGTTAACTCTACAATGGATTGCATTATGATAGTTTTGCATTACGAGTTTAGGTATTTTTTAATAAATTATTTATTCATTTACTTTAGAACGGTTATTTAGACTTCAAGAAATCTTGATTTTCATCGTAAGTGAGTGAACATTTTCTCACGTTTTTCGAAATTACTTTAAAGTTATTCTTCCTTAACTGAAAATGGATTAGTTACTACGTTACGAAAACACAACAGAATACACTGACAGTCGTCGTAAGAACATCTGTGATGATATGGCCCAAGTGATTTCATAAATATAAGAATATTTGAGAAACGATCCGATGTTCTTCGTTAAAAATGTTATGAATGTTATATTGACACCGGGAGCACAATATACATCCTGTGATATTGTAATGTAATGTATTATGATATGGTGTTGGCATCATGGACACATTATTTATGCTTAGATTAGATGCACCTAAATTATTAGTTACGACGTAACATGAGTTTTCTAATTATGACAACCCCACTTTACCAGCAACGTCACTTCTCAGGATACGGTCGCTGGAAACAGCTTCAGAAAATTCAGGATCTTCCTATACAATTGAAACAATTTAAACAAACTATTTTGAGCAGGCTATCATTCAATAATATCTTCACTTGTTTCTATAACAATGGATAGATTGAAGTATAACTACTTGTGGGCCAGACTAAATTCAGTAACTTCTATGGCGTCGTACGGTTGTTGTATTCCGAAGTCTATACTTGCACAAGTTCATTCCATGCTTAGAAATACTTGTCTGCCTCCTTATACTTATACTGCCTAAAAATGCAGCAGCAAATTGAACTGAACCTTTTTCAAAGGTTTTTTAAGATAATATTGCAGTCCCACGATTCATTTTGCAGACTGTGCCCCATTCTAGTTTAACTTTTTCGCCGGAACATCTACAATTTTAGACGACCAAATTTAGTCTTTACACAGGGCAGGTAAAATCAAAGATGCCCCAGTGAAAACGCTGGACTGGGATCGATCAAATCTTCATTACTGCAAATTTTCTTTGGGAATCTCAGGTAGTGGCCAAAAATTAGGGCTCAGGTAGTAGCTCACGTATTGGCTTACGGAGTGGCTCGGGTGGTAATTAGTGGCTTACGTTGTAGCTCAGGTAGTGGCTCGGGTATTGGCTAGGGTAGGAATTAGTGGGTCATGTAGTGGCTCATGTAGTGGTTCAGGGACTAATCAGTGGCTCAAGCATTGGTTCATGTTGTGACTTGCGTAGTAATTAGTGGCTCAGGGAAAAAATTCTGCAGTGGACTAGAAAAATGCAAGGAAAATGTATTAGATTCTCTCGCTCTCCTTACCTGACGAGGAGGTCAACTCTTGGCAGGTCAAGGCTTATTCTTGAGAGCGCGCCACTTGACAGGAGGATCCTTGACAGACGAGCACTGCTCAATCGTGGCAAGCAGACCAGGTTTTGACAGATGCTTGCCTGGTAAGCTATCACTTGACAGTGCAGGACCTGACAAGCCCACACTTAGTAGTCTAAGCTTGGAAATTCAACGCTAGACTGCTGAAACCTGACAAATCAAAGTGAGAAGCACAATTCTTGTCAAATTGACTGGGATAAACATTCGGTAAGATTTCGCAATTCACAAACCAAACTTATGCTTTAATTATGTGAAACCTTTAAAGATGCAGAAAAAGAGGCTTTATCCTGCCTTCCGACTGTTCTATGAATTTATTACAACCATTTATGGTTAATTTCTCAAATCATTCGTTTCGATTTACAACGTAAGTCTATACCTATGGCATATTTTTTCACGTTTAACTCCAATTTCAATCAGTACAACGCGCATTAATTCCGCCAAATACGACTACTGCGCGTTCATATTCAACAGATCTTTGGATTTTTTTCGTTTTGATAAGATTTGTTCACGTTCTACGCAGGACACGCAGGAAGTTTGAAGCTACTATATCACCGTCTACTACCCAGTCTAACTTTTTCGTCGCCTGCATGCATGTTTTTCACCGCCTAAGTGGTTTAAGCGATTAACGAGGATCAGCCAGAGCAGCCAGACGTGTTTCTATAGAAAATCGGTAAACTTATGCGTAGATGTAATTTGAGTTTAAAAAGTCACACGAGATTTTTTTTTTACTACCGACAAGTAGTTTGTACGGAGTCAATTCGTAACTAGTAGGAGGACAGAAATAATAGGCACATACCAGATTCAGAGGCAGAACGTAATCTATCGAGAGCTCTCAGTTACGGGATGAAACCGTTAAAATTTTGCTCATAGCGTATCAGAAGTTTAAACCTAATCTTCACATGACTGACTATCTATCAAAAAATAATTCGCGTGGGTGAAAGAACTTCCGTCATCGTAACGGCAGAGCAGGCTGCTCGAGTTGGTCTGTCGACTTGGCTACGTGACGTAATGTTTTTAAATCATCCGCATTTAGGGTTGCGAAGCAGATTGTACAAGTTTTGTTAAAAGCTCACTATGGAAAATTTGGTCAGAGAAAACACGTGATGTAGTCCAATCGACTGAAGAACGTACGCTGTATGATGCACCGCTACGATACCCATTGTTTGAAAATTTCAGTGGTACATGCGAAAGTTATAATGACCACACGTCTCGTAATATAACTCTAACATCTGTGAAACTTACAGCGTGTTAAAGCACCAAAAACAACCATATACAGCTTACCAGATTCCCCTTTTCATCACTAGGTACGAACGACAGTCTGCAGATCAACAGAGTTAAAACTAAAATTGCTCTGAACCACGTCGAAAAAAGACAGAATTCTGGCACCCTACGTTGCCAGAATTCCAGTCGAAAATGTAAGAAGATTTTCCTATCTCAAAATAGCTGTCAAGGGAGCTATTTTTTGTGCGTGTGAATGTTTCTGAAAATTCCAGGTTGAATGTAAAATAACCTTTAAATTATCTAAGTGAAATGGGACACAGAAAGACACTTTTCGTTACGGAGGTTCCCAAAAGTTTTTCGTTCAAAGTCTATTACTGAACGAATTAAGTTCAGTGTGTGGGTTCAGGAGTGTTCTTTGAGGAATGCAATGTTTCGTCTCATTACAATGCGTGAGAAAATTCTAAAGCACTCTTTACTTAATCCCAGACTGCATAAGCAAAAGACACTTGTCCCTATCAAAAATGTTCCAATTTTTTACCGAATTCCAGACTACCCAAAATTTATTTCGCAACAGCAAAAAAAAATTTCAGAGTGACACCAAAGATTTCAATTTTAGGGGAACTCCACCCAAGGAAGCAGACACCACCACCACGGCGGTGCCCTAAAGAGTGCTGACCCCGCGGCGTGCGCTCTTATATACCCGCTGGTCACGTCGTGTCTACCAGCGGCACGGAATTGAGGCACGTGAGCGAAATCGAGAAAAATAAGAATATTATCACCTGAGATGATGGACGGACATTTTTGTGCATTTTGGATGTCGTGCGCTGGATGTTAGAGCAACAGTACGACCACCGTGATGTCATGATAAATATACTGAAATTTGACCATTGTACTAGTTATTAAGAAACAATCTACTTCTGTACTACTAGTGGTAAGTAAATTGTCTAAATTGTTTAAAAAATTGTTTAACATCAGTCAAAAATTGGTATGTGTAGTTGAGAGTAGTGGGAGACGGAAGCATTACGACTGGTGTATTTTCGGGGGGGTAAGATCTGCTGTTTCATTCATAGAAAATTTCATATGTTGATGAATGAATTTTTGGAAGGATGAATGCTTGAATGGGTAAATAGATGGGTGAATGGGTTGGTGGATGAATAAAAGGATGCAGATATGGATGTCTAAATCAATAAATGAATTAGTGAATGAATGGAAAGAGGACAAACCTACATAGGGAACAATGAATGAATGGAAAGAGGGCAAACCTACATAGGGAACAATGAATGAATGGAAAGAGGGCAAACCTACATAGGGAACAATGAATGAATGGAAAGAGGACAAACCTACATAGGGAACAATGAATGAATGGAAAGAGGGCAAACCTACATAGGGAACAATGAATGAATGGAAAGAGGGCAAGCCTACATAGGGAACAATGAATGAATGGAAAGAGGGCAAACCTACATAGGGAACAATGAATGAATGGAAAGAGGGCAAACCTACATAGGGAACAATGAATGAATGGCAAGAGGGCAAACCGACATAGGGA
>JACJUY010003610.1:57854-83611 GCA_014220935.1 Platorchestia sp. MABIK
AACAATGAATGAATGGAAAGAGGACAAGCCTACATAGGGAACAATGAATGAATGGAAAGAGGGCAAACCTACATAGGGAACAATGAATGAATGGAAAGAGGGCAAACCTACATAGGGAACAATGAATGAATGAATGGAAAGAGGGCAAACCTACATAGGGAACAATGAATGAATGGAAAGAGGGCAAACCTACATAGGGAACAATGAATGAATGGAAAGAGGGCAAACCTACATAGGGAACAATGAATGAATGGAAAGAGGACAAACCTACATAGGGAACAATGAATGAATGGAAAGAGGGCAAACCTACATAGGGAACAATGAATGTGTGGATGTTCAATTTTTCAATAAATTCATATTGTTCGGTTACTGAAAAGCTTTACTTGGGGATACTGACATCGATGATTTTTTTTATCTTATTGTATATTGGCGATCAAAAACCCATCAACTTCAGCATCGAATATGCTATTTGAAGCCTCATTCAAAAGCCAGATACAAATTGACATTTCTAAAATCGGTTAAAAACACAATCAAAAGACAATCTATGAAATCAGTTTTTACGCTTTGAAAGAATCTGAGAGGCAGACTGTACATGCCCTCAGATGTGAGGCAGACTGTACCTGCCCTCAAATGTGAGGCAGACTGTACCTGCCCTCAGCTGTGAGGCAGACTGTACCTGCCCTCAGATGTGAGGCAGACTGTACCTGCCCTCAGATGTGAGGCAGACTGTACCTGCCCTCAAATGTGAGGCACACTGTACCTGCCCTCAGATGTGAGGCAGACTGTACCTGCCCTCAAATGTGAGGCAGACTGTACCTGCCCTCAGATGTGAGGCAGACTGTACCTGCCCTCAGATGTGAGGTAGACTGTACCTGCCCTCAAATGTGAGGCAGACTGTACCTGCCCTCCAGATGTGAGGCAGACTGTACCTGCCCTCAGATATGAGGCATATGAGACTGTACCTGCCCTCAGCTGTGCATAAGCACAAGCTCTGCACTGTAAATGAAATACCACGCGGTTAGTCACTAGCAAATTATGATGGCAATAGCGATGTTTGATTGTGACGAACAAATCATCATTGCCAGTTAGGACCATAAAAGGATTAGATTTTCCTGTCCAAATGTAACATTATTGTAGTGTTAAGTGTACCCAGTGCAAGCATTACTGGTGGAATAACTGATAAGTACAGTAAGAGCGCTGAAACATTTCGTAATTTCTACTGGTGTGTGCACCTGCCACATGATCTTCGTTGCTACTCGTATATGCGCATTAGTTATGAAGTGGTGTAAATGCTATGAGATTTCCACTTCTGTTATTCGAGCAGTGATTGGTTAACAGGACACTAAACAGTAAACAGGAGTCGTGTTGTTTCCCGAACATAAATCTGCCTGTTTTTATAAATCTGCCTGGTTTTATACATTGGTTGTAGTTTATACGTTATACTGACATATTTGTATAAATTTTGTTTTGCTCATGTATTGCTTTCTATTTTGTTCAACTGATGGATGGGACTTCTATCAATAAACCTAATTCATGTGTATCCCTCGTTAATTTTTTGTCTCTCTTCACCATTATTGATCTGTTTTGGTATCGAATACGGATCTAAGTCGTCACAAGACGAATCTAAGTCGTCACAAGTGAACTTCTTAGCATCCCATAGGCTGTCCTGATGCAAATATTGCTTTCTTTCCCCCCTTGATCCACGTCCGCTTCGATCATATTGCAAAAGTTTTGATAGAGTTGAGATCAGGAGATGCTGGAGACCACTCTTTGAGATATTTTTCGTGACTAAAAATAATTTCATCGTCAAACTTGATGCGTGAGCTTGGTGTGTGATCGGTACCATATGGGAGGAAGTTGATCGTTAAAAATTTGATTCATGACTGAGAATTCAATCTAACTCTTTCTGGCATAGCATAGTTGGATGAAAAAAAACAGCTATTTTAGACAATTCCGACCCAGAACATAACTCCTCTTCCTGTTGTCACCTGCGCTTCAATGAAATCGATTCATCATTGGGAATTTTTATTTTTTAAGTATACACAAATGAAACCTTTTTTGATTAATTTCACTGCAGTTTTGGGGGTCTAGCCTTTGGTGTGATGACTTTCTCCAACCACATGAGGGCGGACAACGTGTCAGATGACAAACTTTGACAAAGCCAGCTGCGTCAAAATTTACTTTACTGCAGCACATGAACATTTTCTTAGCAGCCATGACAATTATTCTTGTTCATATTAAAAATATCTTTCCCGTATCGAGAACGTTTTAATTATGCGGGTGAAGTTTTTTTTATGGCTTTCTTGAGGAGACATGACTGTGTGGGTCGCACTTTATGGAGCTTTTTCTCAGGAACTTTTACTTGCCATCATGGTTCGTTTACTAACACTTCGCGACCTATTTATAAACATTATAATAATTTCAATGAAGATCTAAAACGTGGGAGGAAATTTAAGGCGTAAAATGGATCATTCGTTTATAACAGCTGTGGGCACCATAAAATAAATTTTGGTTATAAATAAAAATACATGAAATCTGTGTTTTTCTCGTTTTTGGGATTATAATTTGTACCCAATTTGGCCAAGTTGTTCTGAAGTATCATCTGTGTGCGTCCAATGCTTTTCATTTCAACCTGAAAACATCATTCGTCATTCAGCTCGATGTACCGCTCTCCAACCTTTTATTTCAACTCCCTTGAAGCATGAATGTATACTTTATGCATTTTAAGAACTATTTAAAAGCAATGCTCCATTCCTAAATATCGTTTTGTAGCTTACTAACTAAAATTAGCACTGATTTATTATCAGTTCATCCCCAGTTAATTGCCTTGTTTGGGAACCCAATCATCCACCTAGTCTCAACCCCAATTATCCACCAGTTCTCAAAATCCAATCATCCACCTAGTTTCAACACCCTACCATCCACCTATCCAAAACTCCGAGTCAGTTCACTCGTGAAAATAGTTCAGTCAGTCAGTTGAGTCTCAATCTTACGAGTCAGCTCAGTCCATTCTGTTGCCAAGAACTTCAAATTTTGACAGAAATTCCAGTTTTCTTGATGCCAATTTTGCATCGAGTTCCCGGAACGGAGAAGACGGTATGCGACGCCAGCGTATCCAAAATATGGATGATGTTTTCTCCAGGGCCGCGCCTTTTCCACCTCCAAAATTCTCATATTTCGATCCAAAATTCTCATATTTCGATGAATTGTAATAGAAAAGAGGTTAAATGTGATGTTTTTGGGGACAAAATAATAAATATATCGATGCAAAAATTGTTTTTCTCAACGTCTAGAGTATGTGAGTGTGGAGTACGTAGGGGTGTTACATGCGTGTGTTGTACTCGAAACTGACTGGAGCACTGAAAAGAACGGATGTATTTTACCTTTATTGCATACTCACGTACACATTCACTGACTAAGATGCTCTCACACACGCGCATGTAAGTGTATGTATCAAAAGAGCAGGCCATGAAAGCCGGATCTCTGATTTTAAATAGCTCATTAGGGAATTTGATTATTTTGGGGGTAGTCTCTGTTATGAAAGAGAGAGGAGTGTATCAGTGATACATTCATAACTCATTTGAAAATAACGTTCAGGTTATGAAAGAGAGAGGAGTGTATCAGTGATACATTCATAACTTATTTGAAAATAACGTTCAGGTTCTGAAAGGGAGAGAAGTGTATCAGTGATACATTCATAACTCATTTAAAATTTAAGTTCGGGTTTTTTGTATCTTCCCTATGTACCGATGCACGCACACACGCTTATCTCCACACATCCACTGGAACTCATGCATGTTGTGTCTGCGGTCTTGATCCAAAAAATAGAGAACCTCCCACTTACTGTCGTAAAAATATTTGTCAAAGAAAGGCACTTTAGGTACGTGAGGAGGGGTGTGGAGGGAGGTCAATTTGACGGTGGACTTTCTTTTATGAGACTTTCCCTTCAAAAATATGTAGGGCATGAGTTGCACTGCTCCGCGGTGGAGAGGGAGTTTTATTTCGGCTTCTTTCGGAAGGCTTTCTGTGTAGTATCGGTCTGCAGGGTGTGCGAGTCCTACCATGGAGTTGTCTGCTATGCTTATCAATATTGTATAATAAAACGTCAGATGAATCCTTAAATTTATGAATATAAATGAATAAATTTGTGTATTTTTTTGTGTGCGTAATTGATCTTATGTTATTACAATGGGAATCTCATTGAACGCTTTAAATTGGTTGGTCCGTCTCTTTGTCACGCTTTTAAAAGATGCTCAAACGAGCATCTGTATCTGTGAAACGAGTTCCACCAGTGCACAAGTACAAGAATATTTTAATCGCGGGTACTATTGGGATGGATATGTTTGTTTGACATCCACATCTGCAAGATTTGTCTACCAGCAATATCGAATCCTGTCATTTTTGACGGGATGAGTACACAATTTTATAATGAAGAGCGTATGATGCACTCGCTGCTTAATGATGCGAAAGATGCATTCGTGACAGATCGTCTCCATACCACAGCGCTTGGGAATTTCAAATTTACCCTGCATATGTTTGAACTGAAAGTAGATCGTGGACGGTGACAAGCAACCAAACGAACAAGATTATCAAGATTCAAGTGTATAGATCAGAGGTTCTTAACCTTGTTGGAGGTACTGAACCCCACAAGTTCCATACATGTTCATCAAGCCCTTCGTAGTTGGAAAATTAAATGTGTTTTTTCCTTCAAATTCAAAACATATGCATATAACTACAGGATATACTGTATTAGTGCACAAACTGTACCATGCCGAACCCAGGGGTTCGATCGAACCCAGGTTGAGAAAAACTCGTATAGATACATAGATTGATGTTAACGAGCAGCTCATGTCAATGCCAGTTTGTAGCAAAGACCGATTGTTGAGTTAACGATGTCTAAATTTTTCAAATGTTGGAAATTTGAAGATATCTTGAGAAGCTTTATGGTTAAAAAACACTAATTCACATTATGTGAAGGCCTCGTGACAAGTCTAGATTGAGTGATAGATACAGATTTTGAAGCTACATCAACTGATTTTGTTCTAACAACTCCCAAAAATGCCCAGTCGCTGGCGGTGCCCAAATTATTTTCTCCCCAAGAGTCATCCCCAATTGTGAGACCCAGAATGCTTTTTCTAAATGTATTTACACCGAAAGAGTTGCAGTAATATCTAACGTTCTCCATGGATGGAATTAGTTTCATGACGATGTAAGTTCAACTAACATGAAACTTGTTGCCTCATTTAGTGTATACCTTCAATGATGACTTTTTACTGATAGAAACTTAACATTATCACCGTAGTGGAGACAACGTCTGTCAAAAAAGCAATCTTCTTCAGTATGAATATGATACAAATTTACATGCGTTACAAGCGAAGCCGAAAGTAATTGCTAAAAATTTACAAAATTGATGGAATGAAAATGATCCCAACCTAAATATCAGCTGACGCATTTTACGCATTTCTAACTCTAATGCCTCAATTAAACATATACATGGTTTTTTCTACAATTGTCATATAAACGAGAAAATCATATAACAGAGTTTGTAGAACAGCTAAAGTTCGTAGAAGCAGTTTACTTTTTTCAGGATTGGTGAACAAAAATGGTATCTTCGGCTTTATTGAAATGCTAAGAGATGAATACAACAAAAATAGACCATTGATTAAATAGAAGGTTCTTTGGATTATATGGGAAAAACTATGTTCGATGAACTTCAACATTTACTTATCATTATCCACATAAAATTCCTCTACATGAGCTTGTGTGAGGAATTTGTATTTATAAACAAGTAGTAAGAGACATTCTTACCCGTACGAGCCATCTATTTACTGCTTCCCCATTGCGAGGGTAGTTTTACGAAACCTGTAGAACAAGTTAGTGCCTTCCAATACAGCGTGTCCACAAAAAATGTCTCCACTGACCGATGAATGCATGTATGATACCAGAACCATATGTCAGAATCTGTTTCCGGTATCATGTATATATATATATATGTATATCATACATTTATATGAAATATATGTCGGTCAGGGGATATATTTTTGTAGACCCCCTATATAGTATAGAAACGAGAAAAAATTTTTCATCATTGTATCCCTCCTTGTCAGAAGTGCAGCTCGACCACGGACGTATATTTTAATGTTATAACAACTCGGTATCCTGCATACGGAACTCTGATCACAACTACATATACAATAGCGCAAATAAAGCATTATACTATTGTCGGATTCGAACTATTCCACTAAAAAAACGCTAGGTAATCATTTTTCCTTCGATAAATGTATCGCACACCGAGTAAATTACGCATACGATCGAACAGTGTTACTACATAAATTTCTCTAATTTTTGAGAAGTTCTACATTGAACACTACATAAGGTGTGATTGTTTACGAGCTTTGCACATGCACCTCGTGAAAAGAGTGTCACTCTGTTACACCACGTATATCTCAATTTCAATATTGAGTTGATAACTAAGACTTGCAAGGTCTACATTGTACATACACAACAGAAAAATCAAAGCAATTCGTGTACTTATACATTGTAAATATTTGTACACCTTATTTTGTAGGTATGGGGAGGACACAATACGTGAAATTAAAAGTATGACAAAAAAGATAATAATGAAGTGCGTAAGTTTGACTTCCTCTTAAAATTTTTACATCAATTCTTTAGCAAAGACTCCCTGGAACTCTGGTCTGCAAAATAATGCGTTAAATGTGTCAACAGAAAATTTTTGGTGTAACACGCCATACAACAATTCAAGTCACTACACCAAAGTCGACGTTAGGTTGAAAATGACCTTATATTTTATTCCAAATTAAGTTAAGCCGTGCGAAAATTCTACCAAGCGACTAACATCATCGACTATCATAATACTGATATTTCATGGTCGAGATGAGATTTCGTTTGGAAATATCCAGCGATGTGAGCCTTGACTAATTTTTTCTTTCCAAGAAAACTATCTCATATTCATATTAACCATAAATATGTTCGATACCAAAGAGAAACTTTGCCATCGGCAAATACAAAAGAAAAGAACATTCCCAAGCCACGTTTTTAAACTTTGTGAATGTTAAAAAAGAGTCACAAGTTTACCAAATTGAAAGCGCCAGAGAGATTCCTTGCAGCAGTGTTTTTGAAAAAGTTTGACCCGTTTATTAAAATGCGTCCCCCAATCATTGCAGCAACACTTCATACAGCATATGCCAATGCATTTATAATAACCCTGAATACACCAGATGCATTAATACCAAAGACATTCTGCAGCTTCGTAAGCTCTCGACACGATGACAGTTAACCCTCTAACGACCAAACATTTTTGGGATCTTGAACGAAATGTAAGGGTAATTCCTCTAAAATTATCATAAATGAAACCCAGGGAATTTTCATCGAAGCATTCAGAAAATTTGAGACTATGACGTGACAGAAGCTTCATTTTAGAGCTCCGAACTTCTGTTCGTGACGAAGGTAACACAACACAGCACGGCCACTCGAAGGAGAGCTGCCGAACACAGGCGATGCTCGTCCGTCACTTCACGTCGTCCACGAGCCCTTAGGTTTGACGCTGGTCGGCCTGCGTTACAATCGAGGAGCAAAAATGTTTCTTTACTTTTAAATTGTATTTGAACATTAATTAAATGATATCAATTATACTATTTTCTTATATTTTAATTAATTTAAGCACACATTAGGGTAGAAATCATAAATTCGAATGCAAGTATGTTCATTTCTTGCGGAAAGGATGTTCTAAGCAATCAAAGGTTAAAAAAAAGCGCTGCTTAACTATCAAAATATGTCATATGCTCCTAACAATCGAATGGCCAAAAATATTTTAGCAATCAATTGAGTCCCCTTTACGAGTGTGTTTTAAATGATAACAGAAACGGGAGTTAATTTCATCCACACAATGTAATCATCTACGCAATTTAACCATCCACGCAATGTAATTTAAGGAGGAGTTTTTAAGTTGACGCACGCATTGGGTGTGTAATTTTCCCCCTGTCGACATGAGTTAGCGAAGAAACAGAAATTTTTATTTTTAGTTCCTCCTCACGTACGCCAGAGTACAAAGTCTAATTTTCTATAGACATCATTGTACAGCTACCCAATTTATGAATACCGATGCATATTTAGTATCAGATAATAAAATTGCAAACGCGCCCTCAACCCTGCAAGGAGAAAGTTACCATCTTAGGAACGAATATTAAGATAATGCTGAATAAATAGTCCAGATGATACTGAATTTAATATAGAGTAAAATCTTTCAAATAGTATCTCACAAAAAGGAAACATTTTGTGTAAAACATTTGAAGCATAAGAACGTTCCAAATCATTCTAAATATCTTATTGATTGACAGTGGGACTTATGAGGTTTATTATGCATCTTGCTGTTAGATAACAAGAGCAACAGTCCGTTGGGAGACCTATATGCTTGTTTCAAAAAGTCACGAAGCCCAGATACTGCATGATTTTTCATCAATTTTTCTCACTGTAAAAACTTTCACATTAAAATTCAAGTTATTTTCTTAACGAAGATGCGTTATCAAAAATGTCTGCTTTAAGAAGCTGATCCATTTATTTACCTCAAGTCGCGAACACAGCCACGTCTCCGCCTGCCATTTGCTTGAGTCGAGGATCACCAACGATTGCTTCGATGAGCCAACCATCTGAAACATATATCGAAATTCTACTTCAGTCTATCATTACAGCACATTATCATTGTTTCAGTGAAACAACCTTCTGAAAAACACAGTGCATTGAAATTAATTCTGCACCAGTCTCTGACTGCAATGATACTAATAAAACGTGAATGAAATGATTCAAATTCAAATACTTCGTAAACAAAATGAACAAAAAGCAAGGAGAATTGTAAAAACGTACGCTAAGAATTTCCATTGGTTTGTTTCAAAACCAGCGACAAGGAAGAGATGATCAGTGAACAAGCTGGTGTCATTTATCTTAAGAAAGGGTTTTTAACTCCGTGATCAAATTTACCGATGCAGCTTCTAATTTTACTAGTTTCAAAATTCCATTTTTCGTTTTCTCATTCCTTGCAAAGTTATTTGAATAGTTCCATGAAACACGAGCTAAATATCAGCGAAGCGCAAGATCGCTCGTGGCTTTGCTCGTGGCTACTCGATGATGAAAAATTCTGAGATTACTCGGAAATGTTTAAAGCCAACATAACATTATATAAGTTAGTGCCACAAACGACTCATTTATGCAGAATAACTATACGATGACCGAATGTTTCCTTACCCCTTAAGTCGCGCTTTTTCCGCTTAGGTGTGACATCGACGTCATCTTTGTTCTGTGTGGGGAGCCGGACGGAGAACGGGGGAAAGTCTTGAGACGCGTCCGTTGGTGACGGCGACAACCTTACAGGAGTTACTGAGGACTTCTCTTCATTAGCTAGTGGGAGGACCACTGGAGCCAGCACGGCGGATTCTTGAAGAGAATTCCCAAGGATGTCTTGAGATCGCGGCTGTCTAGATAGCGTGTTGGTCGAGGAAGCGTCGATCAGAGGTACAGCGAACCCTCCAGAGCCAGTGGTGCCCACCGCAGGGCTGATCACGCCCGTCCCGGTACCGAAACCAGTGTTGAACGTTCCAGGATTTCCAATTCCTGTGTTTACTAAACCAGGGTTCACAAACCCTATAGCCGGGTTGGGAAACACGGTGTTGGGGTTGGTTCCGTCTGGTGTAATGATGCCGTTGCCGAAACCTGGGTTCAGTGGAGTTGGACGATTCACCCCGGGATAGTAATTGCCAGAGTTATATCCGTTATAGCCGCCTCCGCCATAATAACCTCCTGTGCTTCCGTAGTTATTGCCATATCCATTATTGGAATTTCCATATCCGTAAGGTCCGCCGTAAGAGTTATAACTGCTGTATGAACTGCCATATCCTCCATATCCTCCATATGATCCAGTATTTGCTCCGTAACCGCCTTGGTTATTATCATAATACTGATTGTAGTTATGATTGGTGTTATCGTAGTGATTGTTGTATCCTGCATTGCCATTACTGGCGGTGATGTAGAACCCTCTGATGTAACGATATTTGTTATCGTTGTTGTTGCGGTAGTACTTCTTCTTGATCGCCAGTCCTGAATGGAAAAAATGTATGATGATTCCAGCAAATCTTTTTCACCTGTGGTATAAGTCTTACGTAAGCTACAGCGACCGTCGTACCAGTCAACCTATGAGTGCGCAGACGTAGGGTAAATTTGGAGAATTGTGTACCGTGTAAAACAGACTGCTCGTATTATTGAGGGAGCCGGTGAGCTAAAATACTTTCAAATCCCCAATATTTTAGATAAAAAATAAAACACAATATTACATAGAAAACGAAGGACGCAATACGTATTACAGAGAAAACTTAGGAGGCCATATTATAGAGAACGAAGGACCTCGTATTATAGAGAAAACTTAGGAAGCCGCATGATAGTGAGAAAGTTTCGTGTACATGTTTGAGGATTTTAAGACGTGCAACAGGTGGTTTGTAGCAATTTAAGAGGTCGGGATCTATGGGACCCAGTCTAAGTTTTTCACTGAAGCGTCTATGATTTCAGCCGCTTAAGTACAGCTTCTGCCCTGTGCGGCTGAGACCATAGATGCCCCGACCAAAAAGTGCGACTGGGCAGGCGGTTTGTTAACTTGGTTTGTGCGTGGGTCCACTTTAACTACGCCTAATGATTGGGATCAAAGGCCTACGCTTGCCCATGGCCTAAGTTCAAGTATGCCTACATTTACCTATGGCCTACGTTCAAGAATGCCCATGTTTGCCTATGGCCTACGTTTAAATATGCCTACGTTTGACTATGTACAACAATTTGAAAAAAACGTCATAATCCTGATTTCACCAGCATAAATAATTATATCAAAACATAAATAATGGCCCTCTGTTTTTCCCAATTTAACTTTCTTTAAATATATCGATGCTGTCAGGGGTTTTAAAAATATCATTTGTCAATTTCAAGCCATTTCCTTCAAATTCACTATGCAATGTGCATTAATTTCGAATCTTATACGTAATTTAAAAACCAATGATGTGCTTTTTGTATCATCTCTATTGGAGATAAACTGTTTTTCAATTTTCTTTTTTTCGTGAGCCCAACTGATGGGCTCAACATCTCCCCAAATCACGTTTGCAGTTATCGTCACTATTATATATGTACTTCTCGTTGGACCTCAACTTTTCTAATGCATTTTTTAGGCAATGAGTAATTTACGAATTAATAGGTCATCCTTATTCCAATTGTACTTCACTCATAATTTTAACAAGAACATGAGTAGGTAAAAGATCGATTATTGTAATAAAGAACATACGCAACACATACTTAGAATGCATATCGGTGTAGTACCGTAAAAATATAGAACATTTACTATACATATATAAGTACTGTACTGGTAGCTATAGGATTGTGAAGACGTAGAAGATTGTAGTCAAATACTTTGAGTATGACTAGGTAAAGCAAATAGAATATAGATCATTGACGTCACCTATTTAGAACCTGAGTAGGTAAACAATTGTAAAATGAAAAAACAATTTTTTTATGCATATTCACAATGCAAGTCGCTAGAGCATCATATAATATCAAACATTTGCACCGCTTATTTATAACATGAATAAATATAGCAGCGTAAATGTATAAAAATTACGTTATTGTTATATATGTATATCAAATACTTCCAAATCAATATTTTTTATCAATATGTGTATGTCAAAAAATATTTGACACACAATTGTACATCAAATGGTTTTGTTTTGTGCACCAAAAATATTTTACATATAATTGTATACCAACTGTTTTTGTTTTATATATCAAATATGTATGACATTTAAATATTAAAATATTTGAAATGCAATTGCAAATTAAATGTTTTCAACACATATTTCGAACACGACTCAGCATGGGCTTATGAAAATTAGAATCTATCAGTTTACCTATGGCCCCGAGTACCCCCAGGGAGCCCAGCACCCCCACGGTGGGGAGGATGAGAGCCTCAGTCTGCGAAGGCAGTGTTGCCAACAGTAGCGGCCAGCAGAGCAGGGCTGTGCCAACATGGCGGACCACCAGCATCTGCGACGTAAAATAAATTATTATTAGTATTATTTATTATATAGGACGTTTCACAACCGAATACGCTACAAAGACGTAGTGTGTTCGATATTCCCTAGTTCATCTTTTCTATGTATAGGGGAAATATCATTTCTGTTATCGCCGTGTGGCGGCATAGTGGCAATTTTGAGGCATATAACATTGAATTTAGTGCTGGCATGCTGAGCCGTTCTGTTCACTCGGACCAGGTAAACGTCAAATAAAATAAAAAAAGTTAATTTGTGGGTGTCTCCTTGCAGTTAAGAGCACTTGCCATTGATGAGAAGGTCGCAAATTCGAGACCTTGCATCGCGAGCCCGGGGTTTTTTCCCGTGGGGAAAAGAAGAAGTCTGGGCAATGCCTCAGTGGGGCGAGGTGATTGAAATGGGCGCATCTCAGTAGGGTGCAATTGTTATGCAGCATTTGAAGTACCAGTAATTGCATTTGAAAACGATGTCAGCATGATATCGTTTAAAACAATCTAAACAATTTAAACAATTTACTTACCACAGGTGTTACAGAGGTAGAATGTTACTTTAAGTCTAGTACGATGATCAAATTTACGTATAGCTACCTGTGG
Source organism: Platorchestia sp. MABIK (assembly GCA_014220935.1). Taxonomy (NCBI): domain Eukaryota; kingdom Metazoa; phylum Arthropoda; class Malacostraca; order Amphipoda; family Talitridae; genus Platorchestia; species Platorchestia sp. MABIK. Next base: position 70,537 of record JACJUY010003610.1, read on the forward strand.
GCCCGAACAAGTTCAGCGACTTCTAGGGCATCCTACCATCACATTATTCTGAGGTGTACAATAATGTTTAACCTAATTCACTTAACCTAGTTTCGCATTTGACTGATCAATGAGATAATTAATTCGATATTTGATGCTTCATTTTACGATATAGGTCATATGGACTATATTCAACAGTATATTTAATAAACGATTTAAGAGCAGGCTGAAGATCGGCGATATTACCCGTGGCAAATTACCTCATCAGGATCAGACATGAGGGAGGCAAGATTTGACTTGGTGATCTTACACGACTAGTATTCTGATAAGATGTGAGACTCAAGATTTCTTTTGAATACCTTGTAAGAAATACTTTCACGGATCTCCTCAGGTATTGAGTTCCAAGTTTTAGTTCCAACAAAGAGGATACTGTGTTGTGACCGGGCTTTAGAATAATAATGAAGCATGAATTTACTTCTATTCCGGGTTAAATGGTCGTGATGACCAGTTTGCGCAGTTAATAATTGTTTTAGGCTATTGTCGCCATCATTTGCTAATGTTTTGTAAACGAAATTACAAATGGAGATTTTGTAAAGATCCGAAAGTTTAAGTACTTGTAAATTTTTGAATGAATCATTTGTGTGAGCATTGAATTCTAGGTTCTTTACCACTCTGAGGCTCTTTTTTGTAAAGTAAAAATTTTATTTGTTTTATTTTTATCAGTTCCGTGCCATGCTTCTATTCCGTATTGCAAGTATGGTGAAATGAGCGTTCGGTAAAGCATTTGTAAAGCTGATTCAGGCAGGAAATGTTTTACTTTATTCATGATTCCGATGGATTTTGATAATTTAGAACTAATATGAGCGATGTGTTCTTTGAACGTCAGATGTTTATCTATTATGATGCCTAGAAATTTACATGAGTTGGTTTCTTCGATTTCACCTTCGTCAATTTTAATGCGTGGGAGAGATATATTTTTCTTGTATGAGAATGTACTATATTTTGTTTTACCGATATTAAGGCTTATTTTATTAGCTTTAAGCCACAATGAAACCTTATGGAGTTCATTATTTATTCTCTCCGCGATCATAGCGTGATTTTGGTCCGGAAGGACCGCAGAAAGCGTACTGTCATCGGCAAAAAGTATGAATTTGAAAAATGATGTAGATTTAATAATATCATTGATAAAAATCAGAAATTGGAGAGGCCCAAGAACAGATCCTTGTGGAACTCCATGACTAATCGTTAGTGGGTCCGATTTTGCGTCGTCAATGACAACGTATTGCTTCCGATTTGTTAGGTATGATCTGAACCAATCATGAGCAACTCCTCGAATGCCATAACAATGCCATAACAGCATAACAACAATGTTTTCATGATACGATATCGTTTTCATGCATGATTCGATGTCGTTTTCATTATACGATGTTGTTTTCATGATTCGATATCGTTTTCATGATACGATGTTGTTTTCATGATCCGCATGATGCGATATCAGCCGAGTGGATTGAGATGAAACATTTTTTAAATGCGGAAAGAAGATCCCCTTTTGGCAGTCTAAATTTATTCATCGAAAAATGCATGAACTATTTCAAATTTACTCCATCGTCATTTTATCACTTGCTGTTTTCCGATAATTCATGCCGTCCATCTTACAAAAATTTCTTACTTTTACAGACATCGGAAGTTTAGCTCATTTTTTAGCTTAGATACATCAAATTTGTGCATATCTCCATGAATATTCCAGGCGTGAAAAACTCTCAATAACTCTATGATCTAGATACTCTGAAAATCTTACGTTTTTGAATGACAGGAACATGAGTTTAAGTGAAGAATCACATCAGCCAAATTCATAGACTTTAATATTGATGAAAACATCTCCGAATTATACAGCAGAGGCAACAGCACAGTATCTACGACACAGAGTCGCATTATTTCCCAGCACGAGATTCGTGTAGCACGCCATGACAAATTTTTATGTCATGAACATATTCTACGAAGAAAGCGCTAGTGAAACTTGAACAAATCATTCAAAACTTATTCAGTTCGGGGGCTGGCGCTTCTACTTGTACTTCTAAGAGAAATCACGCTGTACGATTTAACAACGACCCAATTGTTATGTGTGAGACAATAGCCGCCTCGTCACGATGTCAACTGACAATAAAACCTAGATCTCTATTCAGAGGCGGTCTGCAACAGCGCCGCACGTGCAAGCATCAAATACCAGATTTTCAGACAATTGACATCGTAGCTTGTAACCAAAATTCCTCCATCGACTTTGCTAAGCGATTTGCTGTTTTTCTGGCCAAAATCCCTAAATTTGAGTTTTCCCCAATAATTTTCATCAGGTGCGTAACGAAAAATGAATCTCGAATACGAGGATTTTACGAAAGCAGCACGTGGCGTAGCCAAGTCGACAGAAAAATTGTCATTGTCAGCTGTACCTCGACGATAACGTAAATTGCTTGAAAATGCGGCCCAAGAGCGGTGCACGCGTGCATGTAGACCGTGCGTTCTACTCGCACTCGAATAAATAATCAAATAAAATTCATTGAGGTGTAGCATCTAATCTACCAATAATCGTAACGTTTTGCGCTCATGAATCACAAACTTTACTCCCTTACTTTGTGCGCTACTCAAAAGAATAGAGGGCAAGAAATGTAAAGCTTTACTTCTGGTGTAATGAAGCAATTATAAAAGTGCAAAGACATTATTCAAACAATTTTGATGATCAGAGAAGTTTTGATACAAGTCATGAAAGTTGTAGTGTCTTAATTCAAAGTCTCCGGACCCACAACAGACAAAAAGCTGCAGCAGTCCGCGAACCGTTCGAAATAATACTTCAATTTTATCCTTTCTTAACCTAAAACTTTTAGCGGAAATAATCAACCAGTAAGCAATGTCTCAAACGTCACAGCAAGGTGTTCTCCAAAGACTGAGGAATATCATCTTTATTAAATTTTTCTGACATGAAACTTTTGTGCAAAAATAAATTTCACTCTGATTAATTTTACATTTCGGTGGCGTGTCATGGGCCCCTTAACATCCAGATCTGAACGCTTGCGATTTCTTCTTCTCGTAATATTTGAATGAAAAAGTTAACAGCAACATACCAGATACCTCACAGAAATCAAATCGATACATCTTTCAAAACGTTAACTGTAGAATTTCAAAGGTCTTCGGGTAAGTTGTGACTTGTTAATGCACTGTATATGCGTGTTAATAAAAAAAGCCGGGCACTTGTTTGTTTGATCAGTAATGGAGGTGACCTAAGAAATATTATACTCTATACTCAACAAATAAATAAAATTCCAAACTCTGCTGCGTCGTTTTAAATCACCTCAAACTCTTTGTGTTTCGGATTTTTCTTCTTTTCGATTTTCAAATGCGGTGAGATTCTTATGCCCCATGTACCTCGTATGAGGCACTAAAAAAATTCCACGTGTGAATTTAGATGAACAAATTAACGAACGAATAACCATCTCGCTGATCATATTTTGTTAACGTGAAATGAACAATAAATTAGATGTCGACACGTCTCTGAGCTGTGATAGTTTGTGCTGTGATACAGTGCAATCTCGCTGCGCACTGCATGCCTTGCGTAAACAAAAATTTTGAAGTAATTGTTAGAGCATCACTTTGCTGTTGCCGTTCATTTCAATTGGTCATGCTACATTGAAATGCTAGAAAATTTGAGCGTCATTTAGATACAGGTATCGATGTTGAAGTTACACCGATGCTGCGTCTGTATCTTGCAATGATTCAAGTATCATTCCGAAAGTATTCGAATATCAGCTATGGCGGTAGTATGGTATTAGTGTTGAATGATTCACTAGTAGTAAGTCTAGAGATACTAGTATCGATGTTATATAGTATCTATAATCTATAGCACGAAACTATCATCGTACGATACTACAATCGAACTATAATTGAAACTATAGAAGCACTATGACTCACCATAGTTTGAGGTACAGTCACTGGCGCAAGCTAAAAGAACTCAAAGGTCCCAGTCGTACATCAGAGGTACCACTCACCGTGGTTGAAGAACAGTCGCAGGCACAAGTCAAAATGGTAGAGCGAAGTACCAGGACAGCGGCTTATAAACCCCTGCCTTATCAGGTGCCCTGTTTGGCTGGCAAACTTGTTACGTGCAGGATAGCCGATAAGCTCTTACTAAGTATCACGTTGCGTCAGTGTTACCAGAAATGAAAATGAAAGTCTTCCTTGTCGGAAATGACCACGCAAATCATTCCTCTGCAGTCACACTCGCGTTGCATTATTTCAGGAATAGTTTTATTGAGTTGAATTATTTTTACATCCTGAACCCCTTTTGTGGGACCCCGCGTCTGGGAGGGCAGAGCTACTGAAATTGCTAAATTTGGGGGAAATTATTCTCGTGAATTGAATATTTGTGTAGTGTCGTATCCACAATACAGCTTGAAGGAATTAAAATTTTGCGAGACGTTATAACAAGAAGCTGAACGCTTAGCGATTAAAGCGTTTCGTTGAATTTTCCTTTTGTTTTTGAGCAAGCAAGCAAGTGCCCGCCTAGAAGATTTGAACTTCATAAGTATGTACATTTGCGTTAAAATTGATTGGTGAAATACGTCAGTCTGCGTCATGAATGAGTTTCGTGGTTCTGCACACTTTTCAAGTCCATTTGCAACCAGTTCCGATGATTTCCAGGTTAAATGATCAACGTTTTTCAGTAATTTTCACTTTAATTTGCTTTAACTTTTGCACTTTTTAGGTTTAATTGTCCATGATTTTTTGGAAATTACCCTGTCAATTCCCAACAGATCCCCAATGATCCCAGGCTAACCTACCTGTACAATTTCTGGCCATTTTAAAACCAAACCATATTTTCTTAAAGCAGCGGCTAGGAGATAAAAGGGTTGGACAAAATAATAAAGACACCTAACATTTTGGAATCCTAATCTTTGAACATGTTATAAACAATCAAAACATGTCATATTTTAATGTTTCTCTGTTTATTGTCGTAGCATTTTGATATTTTATTTTAATTAACAGGTTTATGCAGATATCTGATTGAAAAATATGGTTACAGCCTTATAAAAATGGCAGACCTCTCTGACTTGCAAAGAGGCCGAAATTTTGGTGCTCGGATGGCAGGTGCCAGTGCAACAGAAACTCCCCGAATACTAAACGTTTCAAAAAGTACTGTCTCAAAAATAATGACTGCCATTGAAAGAGATGGAAAAACGCCCTCAGCAAAGCATAGGTGCGGTCGAAAGTCAACGTTGTCTGAGAGAGACCGTCGGACTCTAAATCGAATTGTTAGAGAGGATCACAAGACCACGGCTCTTAAAATCACTGCAGACCTCAATGAACACCTACACAACCCAGTTCTCACACAAACTGTTCGTCAGGAGCTGCACAAATTTGGATTCTATATAAGAGCTGCCATTAGAAAACTTCTGCTCTCATAGACAAATGTTTCGAATCGTTTAAAATGGCGTAGAAACAACTAGAAATCGAGCAGTGGAAAATGTGATTTTCTCTGACGAATCATCGTTTACCTTATTTCCGACCTCCGGCCGAGTGTACGTTAGGAGACAGCTGAAAGGAGCCTTTAATCCAGACAGCCTTCTCCCAACTGTTAAACACAGCGGGGGTTCCATGATGATCTGGGGTGCTATTTCTTGGAAATCCGTCGGGCCAATGATTTCCCATCATGGAAGAATTAACAGTCGAGACTATTTAGGAATTTTGGGCAACCAAGTTCATCTTATGGTTCAAACACTGTTTCCGGAGAGGAGCGCCATCTTTCAAGATGAAAATGCCCCAATCCATACAGCAAAACTTGTTTGAAAATGGCACGAGGAACGTTCTAATGAAGTTGAGCATCTTATCGGGTCACCGCAATCCCCAGACCTCAACATTATTGAGCATTTATGGTCGGTTTTAGAGATTCAAGTATGAAGTCGATTTCCGCCGCCATCGTCTCTAAAAGAACGAGAAGACGTTTTAACTGAAGAACGGGATAAAATTCCTTTAGAAGCAATTTACAATTTCTATGATCAATACCTCCAAGAATAGAGGCTGTAGTTGCCTCAAAAGGTGAACCTGCACAATGTTAAAACAAATTTTGCTGATTCTCCAAGGTTTTTCTATTATTTGGTCCATCCCCTGTATTTTCCATGTGAAATCCCTTAATTTAGCTCAACTTGACTCATTTTAGAGGCATCCAGTCCCCACACCGCCGCCCCTCAGACGCCCAGTCCCCACACCGCCGCCCCTCAGACGCCCAGTCCTCACACCGCCGCCCCTCACACGCCCAGTCCTCACACCGCCGCCCCCAGACGCCCAGTCCCCACACCGCCGCCCCTCAGACGCCCTTGATCGCCCCAAAATTCGAGCATCTCTGCACGCACGCACGCCGTCACGCAGCTGCCCGTAACAGACAATTATGAAGTGCGCGCTCCTAAAATTATGGGCCACGGGTTATCCAACGGCCTGCGTGACGCTCGGAACCTGTCGTAAAGACTTTCATTCCTGCTCTCGCTTTCAAAATCTTGCAGTTTCTCCTGAACACGAAGCTGGAGTGCTCCGGTGTTTTGAGATCCGTATTTTTAATGTGAAATCTTTTCTGTTTTCACTTTTCAATGCGGATCGCCTCCGTTGCGTTTTTAAATCCTTAGCGGTAGTGTTGGTTTCTCTTCTCCGAAGCGATGAATAGATTAACTTTTCTAAAGCCCATCTTCTGATTGAAATACTAAGTATTCATGAGCTAGAATTTTGAAACAGTAATTCTTTATATTTTATAACCTACAGCTAAATGTTAAATCTGGTTAAGAACGCATAAGCTCCTTCGCACTCCTGAACAAAGCAAGTCAAATATATCGAGTCTGTCCATCTCCATACAAAAATCCCAGAGAGAATGTAACTTCCAAACAAAAAGGCAGCTCCTAAACCTTAGAATGACACCTAAACCAAAGGGTAACACCTGAACCAGAGGGCGACACCTAAACCAGAGGGTAATACCTGAACCAGAGGGTGACACCTAAACCAGAGAATAACACCTGAACCAGAGGGCGGCACCTAAACCAGAGGGTAACACCTGAACCAGAGGGCGACCCATAAACCAGAGGGTAACACCTGAACCAGAGGGTGACACCTAAACCAGAGGGTAACACCTGAACCAGAGGGTGACACCTAAACCAGAGGGTAACACCTGAACCAGAGGGTGACGCCTAAGCCAGAGAATGACACCTAAACAAAATGATGATGCCTAAACAAAGGGCTCCTTCTAAACCCGAGGAAGATCTCTTCTGGCTCTGCTACCGACCTCCTCCAACAGCCCTGCTCAGACAGTAATCGTGTAGAATATACCTCATCGGAGGTATGGGTTCACTTACCTAAACGGGAGTCGAGTAGATGATCTAGAGGGTGACATAACGAAACTAATTTCACGGGTGTTGAGTAGGTGATCTAGAGGGGGACATAACTAGTACGACACCAATTTCACGGGTGTCGAGTAAGTGATCTAGAGGGGGACATAACTAGTACGAAACTAATTTCACGCCAGTTAATCTGTAGCTGTGACGAGTGAGTGCATGACCAACAACGTGATTGTTACATACCTAACTTTTAAATTTTAGAGTTATTTAGAACTAGAGTCCACGACCCAACAAAAATTTCGGGATTCGATATTTCTTTGGACAAATCTTGCAGGTGTGGATGACAAACAAATACATCCACCCCAATAGTACCCACGATTAAAATGTTCTTGTACTTCTGCACTCGTGAAACTCGTTTCACCGATTCGGTCATTAGGCAATGATATTTATTAACATTCTTATGAGTGTCACAGAGAGACGGAAGGAGCGAACACCAAACAAATATATAAATAAACTCATCAAGGTTTTTTTTAGGTAAGACTCTTTTCCATGGGTTCTAGTTGTAAAATCTTGAAAGAATCGTTAAGGTTTTTTTTTTGTTGTAATTACTTGTCAAGTTTGTCTTTTTGAGCTAAACTGTATATTTAATTGCTCAATTTCGAGAAGGTTCTTGAAACAGTAACCGTATTTGTAAGACATGTCTTTATTGTCATTTGTAGGACATGAAAACTGCTCTAGAACCATCCAAAAATCCTCCACATTACATCACAGTACCCAGTATCCTGCACATTTCATCTCTCCGATTCATGGACGAGCGATCGATCGGTCGAGTTCCTAAGGATCGATTGGCAGTTTTTGCACGTTCCATTTCCGTGCCTTTCACTTCATTTGCAGCATGGCGACGATTTTCCGGCATCCTGAAGCAAACTTCCTTCGGTTATGACGTCCGGTAACGCTCCTTGGCGTTCGAGTGGGAGGCCTCCTGCGTCCTGTTTAATATCGCCAATTCCTCATTATATTTTCAGTTCGCATGTCTTTTTTTCTGCCTTCTGATGCCGTATAACTTTTTTTCTGTCATCGTCAATCTCTGAAAACATTTTGGGCCCGCGTATCCTGTATACTGATTCCTAACATCTCCAATTTTTCCAATAACATCTCTGAAAATATTTTGGATATCTTGTAAACTAATTCCTAACATCGTATATTTTTTACTAATCAAGGTTCATGCATCCTGTTTACTGTCTCCTGACACCGCCAATCTTACAAACATTTTTATCTCATTATTTTACTGATCTCGTTATTTTACTGAAGCCTAATATTGCTAATAACTATTCTAATATAACAATCCATTGCTTCCTGATTTCGGCTCCTTACACCGCCAATTTTTCAAATATTTTTATCTCGAGCGTCCTGTTTGCTGACTCCTAATATTACCAATTATTCTAATACAACAATCCCGTGCAATCTGGTTCAGCTGCTAATATCGTCAATCATGCAAACATTTCAATCTCGCGCCTCCCGTTTGCTGGGTCCTAACATCGCCGATATCACATTATATAAGTGGTGTGTGTGCACATCCTGTTTATAACCCTGGTATGGCAAAAATTGCATCGTATTTGGGGCGCGTGTGTCTTGTTTACAGGCACCTTTTGTATTAAAGAGATACGAAGTTGGCGGTAAATTATACTAGAAACGTAATCTTTTCAAAATAGACATGCGTAGATTTAGCTTTAATGATTATATGTTAAGTTCTGTTGCATCAACTTTGAATCAATTAGAATCTCAGGCTCCCCTATATGTAACTTAATGCTGTTGTGAATTTTTTTTTAAACTTTCGAGACAAAGATTAATGTGTTGAAGCCAAAGAGATGAGATTGATGAGTAAGTTAGTTTTGAATCACGTTTGATGAGCAAGTACTTACAAGAGTCCTAATCACTAAGAATATACCAGTATTTTAAACTTTTTAATGGCTTTAGGTTCTTTCAATTCCGTCTTTAAAAAATAGTTTCAATTTTGGCATAAGAAACTCGAGCATCTGACGTAGGCACAACGCCGGAGTTGGTGGCACTACTCCTCTAACTCTGATTTTTATCGCCACTAATTTTCTAATTTTGCACTCAAAACATGTCCTAAGCCAGAAATAAGGGAGGTATCAAAAACCATACATAGAAAGAATAAAAACTGAACAAAATAAAACGTTCAATGCTCATCCAAATTACATAAAAAAGAATTTGTACAATGCTCATCCAAATTACATAAAAAAGAATTTGTACAATGCTCATCCAAATCATGTGAAAAAAGAATTTATTAAAATAAATGAACTGATGAGTTATTGGTGCAGTACGTCACTGAATGTCACGAGGAAATGCATTGTTACCAAATGAATGTACTAACAGACGTAGTTTGCAATCTCCAAACGTAGATTGCAGTGTGTCTTCGTATACATGGGAAAACTTAACTTCCGATGAAACACTGAATTTCGCAGCAATAAGGTAACAATTCGCAGAGTTATGATTTTCTAACCTCCGGTGAGGTTTGGGATAAAAAATCAACTCCCAGTTCTAAGGTTCAAGGCGGTAAAAAAAAAAAATGAACCTCAAATTTTTATTCTTTAATGCAATAAAAAATGTCTTTGCATGTGATTTTCCTCACATGTGAAAAATTCCACACATAACACGACATGGAAAACAACATGTGGGATGAGCATGAGGAATACCAATGCGGGCTGCAACAGAACTAACGAACATGTCTGGCGTACGTACATGGCAAATTGAAAGCAAGAAAAAAATTCCTGTGTCGCTCCATTCACATTCTGAAGAGTAATTAAAGAGAGCATTTCTGAGACCTTCTGATTCCCTATTTCAGACATGATTTATCTTCTTTTAAATAATTTCATTCACATTTAAAGCGTGAAATAATATTAATGTAGAAGCTTTAAAGCAATACTAGAAATCAAGATCTTAACAATTTATTCGAATAAATCCTTTTGAATATTCTAGTTCCATATTTTTTTTTAATGTAATTTGAATTGCAATTCAATTTCAAACATTAAGAAGAAATGTAACTTTCATCGGCACCAGCTAATTTAAATATTTGTATAAAACGTTACAAGAGAACTAAATTTCCAATGGTGAAATATTAGTCAGCTACCCAACAAACAACAACAACTACATTCTAAAACGAGGAGAAAATCTCTCGGAAAAGCACACTTCACAATACCACAGGATTATGTGTTGTTCATAAATAATATTGGATTTATCATTTTTATTTACAATGCCTGATGATGCTGTCGCAAGTAAATGACATTTACATCAAACGAGGGAGCCTAAAAATGAATTCTCTTATCCCTAAGTTCGCTGTATCAAGTCAAATAGCCTTAACAAGGGTTACATCGCACACTGTGCAACACAGAGAAGCTGGGACTCGTTGCTTTATTCTTTGGTGAAATAATTTCACCAAAGTACCATTTGAATATGGAGGTCATGCGAAACTGGACGACCTGAATTTTGTGAGGAACTGAATTAATGTTTCTATGGACACTGCATGAAACCTCAAAGGCGGTTACCTAAGTCTTCTAAGAGCTACAATGAAAAAATTCATCTTCACATGGTTATACGTTTTGTAATATTACAACGAGTCTTCTCTTCTCTGATATTGTAGTGACTATAATTGAGAAAATGTTTTGGACTCAAGAGAATATCTTCAACAGTAAGAGGCAGTGGTAGAAGTCGGTTGTCGAAGCTTTTTTCAACGCTCTAATACGGAGGTTAGAAATTCATTTATTGTACCAGTATATGAATAAATGACATATCGAGAGCATATCGATTCATACGAGGAGTGGCGTGAGTGAGGTACTCATTTGAAAAACATGTACCTGGGACATTAAAAATTCAAAATGCGTTAGTCGACGTTTCAAAGTTTGTAGTGAATTGGACTTGTATATACTCTAAAAATATGAAGTGTTTTGGGTCTCAGCTATACAGATCCCTTTTTTCATCAATAAAACTTTGTCATAATGAGCTAAAAAACTGCCTCATGGTAACCACGTGAACGTATTAATTTCTAGAGTAATATTACAATGGTGCACAAATAGAAAATCGTTGCTCCGTCTGCAATCTTATAAAGAATGTCGCTGCAGAAATGAACGCAAGCGCCTTATTCCAAATCTACACTCATTTAAGCCTGATAAATACTATTTCTTTCGTTCATGAATTCCACCCAAAATATCTTCAATGCTCTCAAATTTAGCTTAACTTTATCCACAAAAATGCCAGCATTTCTGCGGTAACTTTGCAATTTTGATAGGATCACGAGAGGACGTTCCATTCGTCATTGAAGAAAACTTTCAACTATGTGTTTACCTCTGGTGAACTGGATACTCTGGGAATAACGTCAATAATTATTGTTATTTATGCAGATTTATGCAATCCACAATTAATTCAAGTTCTTCTTACTTCCTTATCTTTTCATGGGCCCTGAAGTTTGCAAGATATACTCTCATCGAGTATATCTTTGCACTCATATATTCAAGAAATGAGTCAGTCTTAACAAAAACCCAAGTTTTGCTCTACACATGCGTTGCTCGGCTTCATATTGACAAGCTGTTATATATCTTTTCTCTCATACAGTCATAAAATGAGTCACAGTCTTAACAAAAAACTTAATTTTGCTCTACATGTACGTTGCTCGGGTTCATATTGACAAGCTGTTGAGGTAAAATTTGGCCTGTTTTTTCGAGAGAGGACAAGCAGGATACGCTCTTGCGCAATCGTAGCCTTGCGTACCCGTCCTCGCTGCGACGATGTACGCGTACCTCGGGTCGTGGGTACTCCGCACGTACTCCTCGGGGCTGTGTGAGGAGAGTATGAAGTGATAAAGGCGTATAGCCGTGGTATATGTAGGTCTTGGGATTTAAGTGATGAGATAAATACGAAATGATAAAGGCAAAGAGACGAGGTATATAAAGGTCTAGGAATTGAAGAGATGGGACAAGTGATAGGACAAACACAGAATGATTTTGGCAAAGAGACAAGATAAATGTAGGTCTAGGAATTGTAGTGATGGGACAAGTGATAGGACAAATACGGAATGATAAAGGCATAGAGACGATTTATATGTGGGCTTACGGATTGTAGTGATGGGACAAGTGATGGGACAAATATGGAATGATAAAGGCATAGAGACGATTTATATGTGGGCTTACGAATTGAAGTGATGGGACAAATGATAGGACAAATACGGAATGATAAAGGCAAAGAGACGAGGTATATGTACGTCTACGAATTGAAGTGATGGGACAAGTGAGATGTATGTACTATATATAAGTCTGGAACTTGAGTGAAACATGTGAGGTGCGTGGAACAGTTAGATTTAAGGATTTAAATGCGACGTGGGATTTAAAAGTCCTGGACTTCTGAGTGAGACATGTGAGACTTGAGATACGGAGGTGTGAGGCTTTCGAATGAGACATGTGTAACTTGGGAGAAGGACGTTTAAAGCTAGTGGCTTATAAGTGAGACATGGCACGCCTAAAGTCTAGGACTTCAAACAAAACGGGCGAAACACAATGACTAAATTCAAATACGTCTTAAACTAGGCCTCTTCATTCCCCCTCATGTAAGTTTTGCAACTGGTTTGCAGCTAAGCCCAGCCGTGAGCCCACATCGCCACAACAACCTTCACATCGCCGCCCAGCCCCGCACCCACATCGTTGCCCAACCCCGCACCCACATCG
>JACJUY010003611.1:0-33935 GCA_014220935.1 Platorchestia sp. MABIK
ACCCGCTTAAATCTCTTCCTTTCAAAAACAAATTTTTATCTGTGGGTCAGGTTGTTCTACTTAAACATCCTATTAGACCTAGACCATTGTGGACCTTAGTTCGCATTATCGCTCTGCTCCCTGGACGCGATGGCAAGGTCCGTGTCGTTCGTATAATTAAAGCTGATAACTCGGAAAGCGCCGTTAAAATTTCTCTACTATACCCTCTGGAGTTAATTGCCTCTGATACTGCTCCAGAGGACGGGTGGGAAAGCGCTGAAGGGAATAGTTCGAGCGAGGAATTGCACCCTCGTCTCGCGCCTCCCGAGAGTTTCCATTCTTCTAGGGGTAGTTCTTCTTTTGAGCGCCCTAGAAATCAGCATTTCTCTTCCTCTTCTTCTGAATCGAATTCCTCCAACCTGTCCGAGGAACCCGAAGCTACTTCTGCTGCCCGGCCCACAAGGCAGGCAGCACGCCAGCAGAGTAGCAAGCTGGCTTATCTGATTAAGAAGGGACACTTGTAATTTTTGTAGTTCCCTTCAAATTTGTATTCTGTGTAAAATGTAAGTGCGCATAACTTGATAACTGTCCTTTCCATGCTCACGCTGGAGGGACACCAATAATATGTAAAATTCTTTGGTGTAACGGAAGTTTCATTAGAAAACTCCGTTTCTTTTTTCTGCCGGGATTGTGTCGCAAATCCAGCCTTGCTCTTTACCAGCACATATGTGTGTACTAGGCTGACAACTGGCATTTTAACTAAAAAGACTGATCCTTTTCTTCTGTTCACTCTTAACTTTCAATACTTGACTCGTCATCTCTTTATTATTGTAAAGCATCCATGTAAAAAAAGCTATAAATATGTTGTGTAATCATCCACTAATGCTTAAATAAAATGCTTAACTAATGAGCGTTATGTTAAAAAAATTTTAATTAGACTTACAAAACCTGTAATTTATGTGGTCCTCATGCTTATATTTATACTTTTTTAAATTCTATTTTTAAACATCTGCCGAAGCAAGCAATTCGAATATTACTTCCTGGCGTCAAGAATGTCAAAGTTTTATGTCATGTACATGTAAACTGGCAAAAGTGTTTTCACCCCACAATGAAAATGCATCGTACATGAAATTGTGTTGTCTCTCATAATTATAATTACATGTATCGTCAAATGCAGATTAAGCAACATTAGGAGTACATTACCCTCAATCATTTCTTTTCGACTAGTGACATGTGTATTACAATACTCATGCGTGTGTGTATCATCTAAGTGTATTAACTTTTAAGATATTTTAAAAACCAATGATTGTACTTTTGTACCATCTCTATTGGAAATAAGTTGTTATTCTTTTCTTTTTTACTACTTTCTGCTTCAAATTTTATCTTGTTTCATGAACTTACTGTTTATATGCTCAAACGATCTTCTGCGGGAACACACCTTGTTCATGGATTCCCCGTTCCCTCAAACCTTCATTAAATGGCGTTTTCTTCCTTCCTGTCTTTGGAACACCTTCGTTGGGATTATAGAGGCTTAAACTAACTCATCTAGTCTAGTGAGAGTCGAATGCACTGAACAAAATTGAGTCATGGATCACTAATAATGGTGTGTGACTACAAAATAGAAAATCAAGTGAGCGTCAATGACATGCAGTAGACAACTCGTCGATACAGCCATACTCATAAAAGTGGAATTGATCCATGTTGATACTCATTATTAACGTTAAACACTAATCAAGTTTATATTCTCATATGATACAACCCCCCCAAATTAACAGTAAAACTTCAAGAGCGAATTCGACTGAGAACTGAGGTCAAAATTGTCGAAATTAAAAATGAGGCATTGCCCTCAACATCATTTCTATCGAGAAGGTTAATGATACACAAGATAACGAGAATACTATACTGATAAAGCTTGAATATTTTTGTTCTCGTTCTAATATATAACAAAGATACACAATAGAAAGTGCTTGCTTTCAGAAAGGACTCGTTTGTTGAGTGAACACTTTTTCAATTGAAAAAAACACAAGCTACTCAACAGCCGCCGCCCTGGGAATATTTTGAGACACCGAGGGTAGAGTAAATACGAGGCTGAAAAGCCGGCAAAGATTAATCAACACCGAGCAAAGAGCTCTTCAGCGCCCATGCGCCAGGAACGAGTCGAGTCTGACTGTTCGCTGAAAATAAAATGAAGTTTTCGTCAGTTTTCCTCTTCTACCCAATTTGGCTCAAAAATTCCTCGTAAAAATAATTAATCGTTTTAGGGAGTCATATATCGCGCAGTATTTTTAACTTGAGGACACAAAGTAAACGGTAAAATTTCGATCCAATATCACATCCAACAGTTTCATTTTATTCAACAGGTGAGAACCTACGAAAAATTTTGCCTGCCTCCAACGGAATTCCTTATCGCTTAGAATTTCAAACTTTTGAGATTAACGAACTTAAAATTCAAATAGCCTTCCGAACAGATATCTAGTACTTGCTACTCCATAGACAAAATGGAAAAAAACAAGGTTAAGTTAACTATAAGGAAACACGAATTTACTTGCATCACAGAGTGTTCACCCCTGTACTAACACGTCAGGGTACTTCAATAACCATGGCTAGTTACACAAATAAAATAAGAATGAATTTCAAGAGAATAAATCACCAAAAAGACATCAGAAATATTGATTGCCATGGTGCGCAAGTTTTCTTCTCGTGAAGGAGAAGGCAAGGGGGAAAATGTAAAATTTACTGAAGAACACTACCTAAACTGAAAGGAAGGTATAACAAGGCGTTCCGAGACGAGGAGTTACAATGGGTACTTTAGTCCCGCTGAGAAGCTGAGACAAAGCAAGTCCTCAAAGTAACTGGCTGAGACAGACGCTATCTGCCGAGCCCCCAGTGCTGAGTACTCTGGCGTCCGACTCCTCTCCAAGCAGCCAGGCAGTTCCGGAACTGAAAGTCGATCTCGTTTTGCACTCCCAAATAAGATAGGTATTTAAATGCTAGTTTTTGTGAAAAATTTAAACATTTCGCTCATACACTAAACAATTTAAGCTGATGCGTTATCAGCAACTTGGGCTGCGTGAAAAATTTGAAATAAATTCTTACTCACACTAACAAAAAAATTGTAAAATATTTTATGAAATTATAAACATCAGTCCATACAAGTGAAAGGAAGGTTCTAAATGCATGTAAAAAACAATCATCAGTCTACGACATAACTGACGCAGTAAATTAAATCCAAATATCAGCGGGAACCTGAATTTCGTCTAGCAAATTTCAAACAAAGAGAATAACTACAAAAACACAGACAGCATTAAATACGACGCATAGCAATGTTAATATTCCTTTCGTTTTCAACATGCACTACCGAGTAATATACCGAGAGATGAGGCGCACCCGGTCGAAAGCAGTGCGTCAACTATGAAAAATCATCTTTTACCAAGAAATTACACGAAGAAAACCAATAGTGAAATCGAGTGTTTCTTTTTCAGCAGTTCGCTGAAGCAATACACCTGCCACATACCCGACAGGAAATGAAAAATAACTGCCTTTCTCATCTGCAACTACACCCCACAAAATGCAAAAAGCCCATCCCGCGAAACCTGCTCCAAGTAGCCCAGCATGTCCTTGAAAAACACCACGTCTGCAAGGAACGGACAGCTACTGCTCACATACCTGCGAGGAGCCACACAAGAATGACCGATCATGCACGGATCGAGCGCCAAGTCCTTCAAAGTACACAGAAAGAAATTTCCGGCTTAGGCGGGTAAAAAAACTGAGCTCGAAGAGAAATGATGATAAAAACCTTTCTCGCAAAAATAAAAATTGAATTCAATGAAAGTTTGTAACATTCGTTTGAGCAATTCAAGAGTCTTACAATCAAATGACAAATGTGTAGGATACCTGTACTCGAATTTCGGGAGGAAACTAACTCAAATACTCTTTTAGCGTTAGCCAATTTACACAATTTAGAAGATCGTTAGAATTTACATTTCTTCATTAAGATTCAAACCTCCGTTTCATCTCAATTAAGATTTCATCACAAAGAAACTCGGAGAAGTTCAATGGGCACCACGAGGGCGCAAAGTTTGGACGTCAGGATATGGTCAGCCCGTTGTGCTGACACAACAAGGCGTTAACAACTCGACAAGATGAAAAGGAGAAATGAAAACAGAGAATAAAAGATAATAGACACTCGTACAGGTTGTCGGTTGAACGGTATGACGGCCGGCCCCAAGTAAGGATTAAAATCTAAAACCACAGCAGCTCTTACAGCAAATGTTACTGATTTTGAGATGGACAGATAAGGTTACCACTACGCAGCGCTAGTTACTCAAGGGACACTGACCTGATGGGGGCAGATACGATCAGGTTTCGTAATGGATACGTCACTGAAGGCCACTTACAAAAGGGAGAAAAAATTTCCTGCAAATACAAGCCATGAGATATAACTAAATTACTTCCACAGCATAAATAAATAAAAAACAGAAACTAACATTGTGACAATGAACGCGTCAAAAGAACGACAAATTTAAAAATTCCGAAGTCTAGCAAAAACCCCACGCGAGTGGTTCGTTCGTCAACTCATCCAATTCTCCAAACATAGAGTAAAAATTAGTTACGCACACCCTCGAAAAGTGAGATACATTTCTCCCATCTATTCTCAATACAGAAAGAAAAAATTATCTTAATTCGTCTTCTGCATGAAATTCAATAGCATGCTTCCTTTCACGTCACTGATTGTAGCTAAGAACAACTACAATAAAATCTAATGAACTACGCATGTCTTAGCTGCCATAAAAAGGAAGCTTTAACATTAAACACTAAAAACAGTGTTTTATAATTTTCTTTAGAAGGAACGTAAGCACATTACGAGAGGTATAGAAGAATGCATTCTATCTCAACACAAATTCCGGCGGGACACGGTCAGGCAACACGCCCGCAACACCCACCAGCTGCTGGCGGCCTCATCCGATGGGACCGAACAGCGCAAGTGTGCGCAGTTCCACCAGATGTTGTGGTTCCGCACCACTAGCTACTCCTGCCGCTCGCAACAACTCAGCGGTAACTAAATTCAACATTCTTTAGACTGTTACCATACACGATTAATTTCAGACACAAATTCGTGATTCAATCTCAGCACAAAATATACACTAGTCAAATATTGACGCTCTGATCCACGTAGAAGACTATAAGATACAAGGCAGCTCAATACAATAATCAGAAGATTCCTAATTCTTATGATTAATTTCTTCTCTTATCCTGTGACCTAACTATTACACACATTAGACTTATGAAGTAGAAGTCTTACCTACTTTAAATCACTATTGAATAAGTGCTGAAATATCTATACATATAGATAGAACACAAAATTTGGCATCAAAACCATTATTTTCTCTAATAGGAAAATACACTAAACTACTACTGTGCTCCCTTGAAGATAAAACTGGATTCGGTCAATACAGGACTCCCGACTCCCTAGTATACGAAGTTAAGCGTTGGAAATCGAAGCAACCAACTCATTCCCGTGCTACAAACGCAGGCTTTCGGACCCAATTTGAATCACAGGCCGCTAATTTATACGATGTTGCGAAAACTCAAGGTTTTGTCCACAGCAATGATTAGCTAAAATATATTCTAAACTTTATTAGTAATTGAAAAGCTTACGGTCACTGTCGAACGAAAAAGAATGAAATCGGAGCGCGAGCGGACAAGTTTTAAGGTTCAAGATATCAAGGCTTGACGGTCTGATAAATAAAATAGTTATGTACATCCCTCGGTACAATGCAGTTCATATTGCTCTCAAGTTTGTCCGAATTTCGCAAATACATTTTCTTGGATCCAAACTGAAGCCATTCCTCTACTCAAAAGTCATATCACATTTTCTTTCCAGAAATTCAGCTTAACATCGAAATGCAAGAAGCGCACTTACTGGAGCTGAAAAAGCATTTCGATTGCTGCTAGCTATCTATTGGCGTAGGAGTACACAGGTAATTATTAGCACAGGAAAAAATTAGAAAAAAGTAGGGAAGCCAATAAATAATTTTAAAAAATCCCGGCTGTTCATCAGCAACCGAGTCAACCAGCCCCACAGCGAAAAAGCAAGACTGAAGACAATGTTAGCCAAAATGTGACTGTAATTAGAGCTCGACCTCTCAAGTGAAGGCTCGCTCACTCTTATCTATATAACCGCTCTGTGGTAAAAATGTGTCAAATACAATAATTTAACTAATGAATTGATGTTTACTACACAATTAATTTACAATCTAAGTAACACTACGTTAAAAAAACTAAGAAAAGCGTAAATTTTTATTAAGAAACTATGACACGTACGTCGGATAAGACGCTTTGTGCGAAGCTTTAGTGCAGCACCTGGCGGTTTGATGGCTTGCACGAGTTCCTCAGCAGTAGCCCCTCGTCAACACAGTAACCCGAGACGAAAAAATAGGAAACATCCCCCAGTTCGCACACCTCAATGAAAGTGCGCGCAGGTCAGTTGATTTTACGCTGGGACCCTCGGCACATCGCAGACAAGAATGAAATGCTCCAAAAAATATCGCACATGAAAAATAAAAAGCGCAGCTTTCGCTAAGGGAGTGTATAAAAACTAAATTAAGAGAGAGCACGTGTTTATACTCAAGTTGTTAGGTATGTGTTCATGTAGTCATACTTCTTTATAAGCGCAATTTGCAAGTGAAGAAGTTTTTTATCTCGATTGGATACAAGCATCGGAAGAGAATTCAATTGACGTCATCAAAATTATTAGTAACCTTATTTCATCACCATGAACTTGGTGCACAAATTTTGATAAAACTTAACCAAAGAAAGTTAAATTCTGTAAAACCCCGAACCACACTAATTACAACCAAAAAACAAATAGGATTTTATCCACAAATAAAGTAAAAAAGAATTTCCAGGAAGCAATGCACAATTTAACGAAGATGACTTTTTTTAAAGCCCTAATCACACGTACAAATCATGCATTGAGGTTTCAATTACAAGTTACTAGCTGATCCAGCTGCAAATGCTCCTGCCAGTCGTTACTTACAAGTTCATTTTATGGGATACTGATGAAAACTTTTCCGAGCTCTACCAGCAATTGAGGGAAGCATGACACTAAGTAAGAGTTACTCAGGTGTGGAAGCCAACAGTAAAGATGAAAATAAAATAGATGGGATAAGCCACTTCGCAGCGTGCATGAGAGGTGCATCATCTCGACAGCGCTGTTTTCTCGTATTTACCTGCCCTGTAGGACACAGATCTAAGTTAGACAGCGTCCAGTTGTTCAGTGTAAAGGCCTCTGCACACGCTGCTCTGACACTACACATGATTGCAACCCTCACAGAAGTAAGACGAATCATCTAGCGCACAATATTGGAGACTGAATGACTGAAAGAGAACTTATCTTGTCATTTTTCCCATCAAAGTAATCACATGGCCTCCAAAGTTAAAACAGAAAACGGTTCACGTCAATACGCAACAGGCTTCTTCTTCGAATTTTTCGAAACATTTCGAAATTCGAATTCGAATTTTAATATTTTAACATTTTCTTCTCGAACTACAGGAGGCCCGATGCCGACCGGATGACCAACCATGATTGGGAAAGTAGCTCAGGTTGTGCTCAACACAAGATAAAATTTGAGTTTTCCAGTAGGAGTGCCAGTTTGTAATTTCTGTAGTTCCCGCAACAGCATTTGAAGGGACTTACTACTGTTGAAAACGCTGCTCTTCATAAGGAAAACTAAAGATTCGACTATACCACCAGCACAGCTACACTCGTGCCTAAAAATGTTCGTTTGTGTGACAACTACCCGCATTTTACACGTAACACAATTTTGCCTGTCAACGTTAACTCTTAATTTCCCTGTCTGAGAACAGAAGCATTCATTTACACATCCCTAATTTTAGAGTTCAACATTATTTGAAATCTACAATAACTTCAATACCTCCATGACATTGCGAGTAATTATTGAGAGGCTATTAATAATAACTTAAAAAGACTCCCAAATTAAATTATTCAGTTGCAGAATTTTCGCTAGCTTTTTGTGACAAATTAAAAAAATTCCCAGCTTTGAAAAACCTCGATGATCGTTATAAGTCTCAAAAGAGAGAAAGCTCTGCTTCTGAGACTAGCGTGTCGTTACTAGACGGAATGACATGAATCTTTTGGGAAACAATATTAGGAATGTCAAGCCAAGGAAACGACCGAGACAATGAGTCCCAAATCTTGTTCCTAAGGTCCCATTTTAGCGCTCGTAAAAAGCACACAAAATTGGCGAAGAGCAGCCTTCAGGCTTCGCCAACACAAAATAGAGAAAGTTCTAACTTGACCGAACCAAAAAATCTTTTATACCTGACAGCAATTGTGACAGCTCAAACTATGACGTTTTATGGACCTGCCTGCAAGAAAAGCACACGAACCTGCAGAAAATTTCTAATCTAGAAAATCTCATGAGAAAAAACGGCGACTGCCGCGCTCATGAAAGTTCGAATTTAGATTTTACCAACGCCAAGGACAATTTCATGAACTCCTAAAATCTATAATTTCAAATGCTTCAATTTTGGATTCAAGATTAGAGAAAAAATCTGCATCAGCATTCATTCGCCAAATAAGAACATAATTTAAGAATGACATGAAGGACCACTGGCATCTTTGACAAGCTTGAAAGCAGATTACTTGCAAAGCCAATCGCAATAAGCGTACGGATGGTACTAGGAACAAGCAAATAGCACCACAATTATTACAATACTCTAAAAAGTATGCTGAAACACAATGAGGAGCTTAGCGAAACAGCTAGACCAGAAATATTAAGAGAGAACTGAAGAAGAGGCTCGTCTAAACTCTTAAACCGAAAATACCAATGCAGCGATGAGCATGATACGGAACACCCTGGAATGCTCTCCATAAAATAATTATAACACTAATAACATTAAAACACTAACTACACATGCCTTAAGTGCTGATTCAATAACTACGACAGCAGGAAGAGCGAATAGACATAATTATTCCAAAAAATTTTAGTACGATAGTTAAAATTCAGTTGAAAAATAAAAGGGAATTAAAAAAATAAGTCTTTGGTTTAACATTCCAGTAACGCAGGACACTGAAAAGGTGCCGAGTTTACACTCTGGAGAAACGACAATGCGTTGAACTATCCTATATTGTTTCTGTAAGCCCATTCTCAATTTACCGCGTCCAGCTACACTACAAATGACGCACCGTGCCGTCCGTGCGTACATCAGAAGAGAGAACACCAAGTTGTAGCGCCCACACACAGCACACATTACATGGCGTCGCAGCACGGTGACGGAGCTAACTTACGTAGCAGAAATATTAACTCTTGGCAGCTCTTGTACTCATGTAGTTAGCAATTTTTAACGCTCATCAACACTGTGGAATACACCGTAACTATTAGATTGTTATATTAAAATGATTGGAGCTTCTAATAAGCGATATAACTGTAAACGCATTAGTACCTTTAGGTACGTTTAACTAATGGCAGAGAAATGTAGGTAAACTTGAAAAGGACGAGTGTAATGTTTCAAAAATTGCACCCCATAACATCCATGAACGTCGCACAGCATAATAAAGTACGACATCGGAGTGTCACCGCTGACAAAAACACCTTTTCAGTGACCAACACAATGAATGTAAACAAGGGGAGCGATGAGAAGCTCAGTAGAGAGATCGCTCTGTCAGAAGTATAAGCAATACAAAACAGCCAAGAAAAAAAAATTCAACAAACAGATCTAGCAGCATCAGTAATACAGCCGTAAAATATGTGAACAGCAGTATTCCACAAGAAAAATGCTCAGTAAGCAGCAAAGTAGTAACGACGTGGGTTAGGAGCTATAAACCAAAAAAGCAAGCAGCATTACGGAATTAAAATAGTTACGGCTGCCGGGCCAAAGCCATCAGGTAGCTGTTATCAGTACATATATCTAGTAGTTAAGGAGGCACAAGATGAAACTACAATACCTTTAAAAGACGCCAATTAAAATTAAGATGTTCTTACGTTAATGCAACGCTCAACGAAATCATTTCGGAATGAACGATAATTGAGAGAGAATACGATCATACGCTACAGATAATAGAGCACTGACAGTCAACGAAGCACTTTAGATTCATGAAACTGGCGGCACTTTAACAAACGGCTCAAAGCTGAACAATGAGCCTTAGTGCACGTAGCAAAATCCCAGCGATATCTTCAGTACTGCTAACAACACGCAGATTACTTGAGACACGAGTAGACGGCGTAAAAACCGAACATTATTTTAGAGTAAGACACCACATTACAATGAGTAACAAGCACCTTAGTACAGGGTGTACGCGCTACTTATTCACTACTCTCCTATAATGATACCTTCACGCTAACTACACCACCCACTTGGTATCAGCTGCATTCACTAAATACAAACATACCCACAACAGCACTAGCATCATAATCATGACTATCTGCCACGCGGCGTCTAACAGCAATTCCCAACATAGGAAGAACTCTTCAAAAATTCGGAGTAAAGATTTGAATTATTTTCGTAATTATAATCGAGTCTCTTGTTTATTTTACGGAACCGGAACACGGGTTCATAGAAAACTGAATAAAATGCAAGATCATACTAACGCAAAATTGACTTTGGAAGACGGCTTATGAACCTACCTGGCTTAAACAAAGAAATACATGTATATATAACAGACTTACAGAAAGACAGTGATAAAGAATTACAGTCAAAGCACGATTACATTATGCACACATATACAACAAAATAAGCTTTACAGAAAAATTCGTGAAAAAATTGAGAACTAATGAAGGACATTAGAATTGTTTTTACACAAAAATTCCTTTGAAACAAGTAAAAACTAATCTAGAACTTGCAGCATCGTTCATCAACAAGCATCACTCGAATCTCCCGGCTGCCATTGAGTTACGTGAAGGACGTAAGTTTAGAAAGGAATTCAAGAATCTAATAACCAACTCTGTTGAGGAAGCTTGAAATTTGAGATGAATAACTAAGACAAGCTCACTAAAACGAATAGATAAGCCATGTAATATAAGTGTAAGTCTACATAAGATAAGTTTATATGAATATTACACAGAAACTGGAATAGCTACTTAAGAGAAATCCAAATACAGAAATAGTGAAAATCTCAATTTTGATGTTTTTGTAAGAGCTACTGGCTTTAAATAAATAGAGTATTTCCCTGCGTGTATATATGCAAAAGCACCACTAAAAGGAACCCTTTAAGGACGGGAAACGAGAACGGCTCAAAGGACCGATCACATGAGGGAACAAATTGAAGAAGTAGCTTCAGGGACTATCTGCATGAAAGTTTCTCTTTTGACAACTATGGTATTGTTTTCGATCTTCATAAAATTATCAGTGAGAGGTGACGTGACTGCCCCGATTTTAGCGGCAGCAGCCCCGCCGTCGGCGAGACTGGGCTTCCGAATGGGAATACCCCTGAGTCCCGCAGCGCTGGCGGGCGGGATATTCGAGGAGCCGCGAGCGGCCGCGCCCCCGCGTTTGGCACGGAGCGACGACCTCTCTGGAACTCCGGCCGACATCATCGGAATTTTGCTCGCCGTCCGAGGCTTGCCAGCGGACTCCGAAGTGCCTCCTCGTCTCACAGGAATGCGGGTCTTGTTTCCACTAAGATTAGGACTTCCTGTGCTCACATGAGCGGGGGATTTGAGCAGACTTACGGTCTCCGACAAGGGACTTTTTGCTGGGGTAGGCGACTTGGGCAAAGTCACAGAACTTACATCCCCATTCGTGTGATTCGAGTGATCTTTATCCCCGTTCAACTGATGATTGTCATGATTTTCAGAAATTCCATTAGCGTGTTCACTAGCTGTTTTTATGGAGCCACTTGAGAGAGTGAAAGTATTTCGACGCTGAAGTTTTGGAGCCGGTCTCTCATTGTTCGTGTCTTCTGTCCCAGCGCTATCATCCTCGGATTCATGTTTTTCATCAGTGCCGCCACTTTCATGAGTGGCGAGAGAGGCCTCGTAAACACGTCGTTCAGTTATGTCTGCTCCTTCAAAAGCAACAAAATTTTCTCCAATTGTAGATTTTTTTGCATCACTAGGGAATTCGAGACCAAGTGTTTCTTCGGTCATAGGGAATTTCCCTGTAACCATAGGAGTTTCAAAAGAAGAAGTTGGCGTTTCAACAATTCCGGATTTTACTTCGATTCGTACAACTTGTTCCTCAGATTCATCATTGACTATTTGAGTTACGCTCACTTTTTTATCTCTTAAAGAATGTTCTTTCTCTAAATACGGAGAAGTGTGAACTACTTGAGAATCCTTAGCAATGTCCTGCTCACTTTGTGATTCAGATTGTAGATTAGAACAGGCAGCCAGCCGATCTTTCTCTCTTGTGACCTTTGGATTTTTTCTAAGGCTTCTCCTAGGAGGGGTCGGACTTCTCATCCCACTCTTAGGGTACGCCAATCTATAACCAGGTGAAGTTTCTCTATCTTCTCCGCCTGAATATTGTCTCTCAAAGCTTCCTACTTCATCACCACCAAGATCTGATGACTGGGTTTTGACAGAAGAGTAAGGCACTTTGGGCACTGCTGAAGGATCTGCAGACACGGCAATGGGAGCGTTGGGGCCGCCAGGAGCAGATTTGGTTCGTAAATTAACACAAATGAGCTCCTTGTCGAAAGTGAGCGTGTAGGCAATGTTAGACTTCTTGCTCAAGTCGCTTTGATCGGAAGTCAAATCTTTGGCCTCCATTTCTGAAGAGAGCCTCTTAGCAAATCTAGAAGTGATGGGTCGGTCCATTAACGAGTGAGGATATGACTCTTGGCCGGGCAGAGATGCCGTTTTACCGACGTTGGGGCGGATGTGAGAGGGTGATGCGGCAGACTTGACTGGAGCAGAGAAGTGAAGAGGCCTAATAGGGCGACTGTCTGGTGAAAGAGGCTCAGGTTTCTGTCTCAATTCCACTTCTCGTTGTTTGTCCTGAATTTGCACCTGAGCTTCATCTACGTGAGTTCCTTGGAGTTCCCCCAACATACGATCTAGAGATTCAAGTTCTTCCAAAGCCAAGTCCGTATGCTTCGTATCGGCCCCAAGCCTAGTTTCAGCAGGCAACGGTGGGCCTTGATATGCTCCACACATTGGTTCAAGCCTCAAACGCATTTCGTCGTCCCCTTGAGTGGCAGAACCCGCGCTCTCAGGTAGAAACGAAGTACCAGTCATACGGCAGTCGCTGCCAAGGCTCGTTTCGAATTTTTCTTCGTACGTCTGCCCTTCGCGAATCAAATCAGCAACAGTATTTTTGTTGGCGAGCGCTGTGTAAGCAGGATCTTTGATCCGCGGCAGTTCATATTGCATGAAACATTTGCTACTATCACTTATCATGACGTCAGAACCGGACAAGCTACCACGAGATGTGACTGACTGACTGGCCCCTGAGAGTCGTTTGCTCAAACTCAGACCAGCGACATTTCTTTGGGAATAGCCCTTCAGCAGAATTTGACTTTTCCGCAGTTCTTCATGGAGACTTGCATTGTCTTTATCTTCATTGTTCTGCATTTTTAAATTGTTATCGCTTACGGCCTTTTCGCTAAGATTTACTCTATCTTCATTTTCAATTACGTCAATTTCATTTGTTTTTTCGTCCTCGCGTTCAATCAGTAACACCCCTTCTTTTGACTTCTTTCTTCTGAACCACCACGGCTTCTTTCGCTTTACGGAAACTAAACTCTCACTAGACTTCTGAATCTCACGATGAACTTCATGCAAAGGGCTACTTTTGGTGCTCAAATCTCCTTTGAGCTCATCTCTACTTCCTCTCCATTTATCTTTGTGCTTTTCAGGTTCGTCCTTCTTTCGTCTGAAGAGTCCCCGACTTTTCCCTTTAGCTCTGGAGACACTAGTGCCTTGATCTATAGAAGCAGCGTCCCAACTGCGTTCACTCTTATCGTCAGAAAACTTCTCAATCAGCTCATCGTGACTACCATTTGCTTTGTGCACACCCACAAGCGCAGCCGCCGCCGCTGATTCTTCCTCCATTTCGTCAAATTTGCTGAGGCGCTTGTTGGTGGGCAGACCCCTGAGGCTGCCAAACTGAGCGCTGTACTTGGTCTCCTCCTCAGTGAGATGCGCAGGCACGCCTCGAAGACTGCCGAAGTGATAGGCCTGAGTGGCCGCAAGCTCCCCGTTGCTGCTCACCGAGCGCCGCATCACAATGGGCGTGTTGCCGTAGTTGCTCAGCGTTGACGATCGTCGGCTACCAAAGCTCAGGAAATTCGGCCGAAATTCGAATTTCTCGAACCGCTGCAGGACGGTCAAAATTTTTAGAAAGACCAGATTAGGACATGAAAATTAATGATTAATTCAAACATATTTTCAGGCCTTCTGACAGAATGATTATCAGAAATGTGTGATAAATCATACAGCTCAACATATTCAAACAGTGTGTCCTATATACAACAAAACATGCATTTGAAGCATCAACTGCTTGAATCAAACTATACCTCACCTTGTGTAGTTCGTAGGCAGCATTTCTGTATCGCTGTCGTATTTCCTTCTTGGTGGTGGGGTAGCAGTATCTTTTGGACTCGCTGAGCAGCTCCTCTTTGAGCGCCTCCACATCGGCGGCGGCTGTCTCCTCCATGGTCGCGGCAGTTATGGCCACCCTACACGCTCACCAATTCCTCTACTTTCTCAACAAATCCATCAACTGAGAGTTCTAATGAGGGAGAATTTAATGATCTGATAGAAGGAGAATGATAAAAATGAACGATTTATCTTAATCTATAAATTTCTCAGACTGATCTGTAAAGAGTAGGATAAAATAGTGATAAAGTTAAAATAAAATAAACTAAATCAGATAATCAACATCTGAACTAAGTTAGAGATAAGATTCATACACACACTCTCTAGGAAAAACCTTTCTTAAAAATCGCAAACTCTCACTAAACATTTCAGCATTTGGACAGATTTAAAAAATATATCAACAAATCACAATTTGAAAAACATCAATAAAGAGAAACAAAATACTGTCATTACAATGGTGGTAAAATTCTTGAATAAGAAATCCGGGGATTAGAATTTTATTTCAAACATTCCTGTTTGGAAGGCAGGAGAAACTTTCATGTAAACTATTAATAATATTATTATAAAATATTCCATTCAGAGCATCTAAACCAGTGGTTCTTAACTTGGGTTCCATAGAACCCCAGGGGTTCGGCGAGTCGAGCCCCTGGTTCAGTTTATACACTAACACAGTAAACTGTAGCCGTTCATGCACTAACACATACTAATGAGTTTGAATAAAATTTTAAATCCTAAAAAAGACAATTGAGAGATTCAATACAACTTTCAATTTAAATAAAATGAAGAAAAGATTATATGTCAGTTTTAGGGAATCGAACGGTTTTTGGGGCCAAAACACTAAAAATGAGATTATTGCCTGGATATGCTCCTAAACCCTTCCTCTATCACGTAGAAACGTCATTTGTCCCGTGTTGGCAACCCAAACCCCCATTATCATCCCCAAATTGACCTCTCCCCCACAGACAAGCTCAGAGAGTCTAGCTGCGGATCTGCTTAGCCATGGTTGGTTGCTCCAAATTTTTTTCCTTTGTTTTTACACAACTGTCTATTCATTAGAGAGGTTTAGTGGTCTCTTGACCTTAGTGAGTGATTTTGTGCTTGTGCGTCCTGTGAAACGCCTAGAATATCAAATGCAGCAGTCTGCTCTGGCTGAAGATGCTTTTTTGACTTAAAGGGTCAATTCCAGTTATAGTTTTTCACCTATAGAGAAGAACTTTTTTGCATCGTGAATATCAAGGTGAGTACTACAAATGAGGGTAGTTTTTTGACAAGTTGATTAAAAATTTTATTTAGTGCAAAAAAATTGGGTTTTATATATTCAAAATTTTTTCTGAAGCAATATCAATTAACTGTCTCACTTTTGTTGATATGTTCATCGTGAATCAAACAAAAAATTAATTGTTTATGTCAGATATAAGCAGAGAAATTGCAATTTAAAACAATTTTCCTGGAGATGGAGGAAAGTATGGGTAAATTTCAAAAACTTTATAGAAACTGTCTATTAAAATATTACTGTCTATTTGAATGTTATAAACATGCTGTGAATACCCTAGAGCTAATTTCACTCCAAAGTGATTTTTTAGATTTTTAAAAAAACCGTAGGAAAAAGCGTTGGATTCTCTTGAGCATTCCTAACCATAAAGAAGATGTTCACAAGAGAAAAGAGGAGGAAGGCACAATTTAGAAGCAGCTCTTGCACCTCTGAAAATGGCAACTGATGTAATATTTCACGGAGAGTTGGCCATACCATTAACCCTCTACCGCCTAATTTTTCTACTCATATTGCCGGTATTATAACCACCGTTATTAGACGTGGCTCTAGCATCAGGTTGTCTCCAACATCACATTAGAGACGAACTGCAACTCGGCAGTGAACTTCAAAAAATACATAAGAGCATCTACTTGACGAGAAATAAAATATACGAGCAGTTTTATTGAGTGTACCATGTGGGGAACGTGAGGCGGTAGAGGGTTAAATAACAACATATTTGCTTTGCATGTGCCTTGGATGATGCACTTGCATATGAGTTTCTTGTAAAATTTTCCAGAATTCACTAGCCATTCTCAGTTCTAACTTGCCCATGACAGCTGTCCATTTTTCTTCTATTTACCCCAAAACTGCCAGAGTCTTGCAGCCATTGATGCATCCTTGTGAAAATGTAACAATCAGACAAATGACAGTCAAGAAGGTGCTTTGCACACAAACTAGCATTGCTATTTCTCAAACCATTTGCAATGTGCATTTCTGCCATTGCAGTATTTAATAAGTGATTCACATAGCCAGTTATTTTACAATGTTCACCGATGGCAGACTATTAAAGTAAACAAATATTACCATAATGTTTAGATCTAAGGTAATGCAGAATGTTAAAAATTAACCTAAATACCTACTACTTTTATGATTTAGTACCTCAAAAATGAAAGAATACTTGGATTTTAAAATTTTTGATGAAGAGATTTTTCAAGTACTTTAAATTTTTGTTGTATTACTTTTAAACCATGCATATAATAGATTAGATTAGATTTTAAGTTAGTTTAAGCCTCTCTATCTACCACAAAGGCAATCCAAAGAGAGGAAAGAGGAAGGCACCATTTAGTGTGGAGTTGAGGGAATCTCCCTTACTGACCTTCTCCTTTGTTATTGAACCTAGAGCAATGAAATTTGGTATACTGATAGGAAATGCAATTTTTAATCATTTGTCTTCTATGAAAAGATTTGATTTTCTTGAAAGAAAACGAGATATTCCTAGAAAACGGAATTTTGGGGGGGGTTTCTAAATGCATCTTTTCCTACAGTTTTTAAGCTACAGGGATGATATTGGTATCATTGGATGTTGGATGCGGAATATCGTGGACATTACGGGAAGTAAACAGAAAATCTCTAAAGTCATAATAAAAAAATTTGAGGCACCATTTTTTTGGGGAGGGGGAAAATTTGCAATTGTGACATCACAACTAAGGTCCTTCACAAATTTTGCAATACCTTTTTACTTCCCATAATATCCACGCTTTTCACATCCGATGATACCAAAATCATCACTGTAACTTAAAAACTGTAGAAGGAGATGCATTTTGAAACCCAAAAATCTGAGGTTTTCAGTATAGACAAAACAAAGAAACATAAGTAATTTTTTTTCAAATTTTTAAAATTTTTTTTTGTCAGGTTAGACCCCTGATATCATTATAGAGTAATACAAAGACTTAAGATGACATAGCAACGTTGTGCCGTTAAGAAAGTGCCAAGGGAGTGGTATAACATGATGAAATACCACTTCCCCCTCCTCTCCCCCCATTCTTCAAACCTCCATAGCGAGCGAACGAGTAAACATACAAGTCTCATTTTTTCACAGGTTGTACCTGACCTCTCACACTTTCTATAGCAGAAAAAATTCCTATTTTACAAACCGGGATCCGTCTAGGGGATATGGGAGATGCCTTCCTTAGATGCAGAATCTATGCAGAAAGGGCATAGAAACAGTAAGTTGAGAAAGAAGATTTTGAATCAAGATCAAAGTGTCATGGTTTTTAACCACGACGTATGAGGAACTTTCATTTAATGGAGGACGCTCTATATATTTGATCTGTTCAAATCAGCCGTGAGAAGTGTCGCAAAAGCACTAGCCGTTCTCTGCTTTCTACCTTATTCCAATTTCCGCATCAACTTCAAGAACGAGAAGAAGAAGAAGGGCGTCATCTGGCCAAAAGAGTTGCCTGATGCCGGCACCAAGAAGGGTTATGGTACAATTTGTATTTATGTCATTATTTAACAGCTTTATGTCAATTCCAATGCTTCTATAATTATCGAGAATTAATTTTTCCCATTTTGAGTATAATTCAATACGATAGAGTCACACGTAACTGTTTATTTGTGGAATTTAACCCATCTTAAGATCACACTTCAAATATCGTGCAAAGTCATGCGCGACAGCTCGCTACCTTTTTGAGGAGCGGGAGAGGGCATTCAGCTTCGGGCGGTGACTGAGGAAAGAGGTGCTTTTGATTCAGTCCGCCCTCCGGGGCCGGACTTCGTCCTATCTTGATGTTTCGCAAATAACGAGTGTAAACTCAGTGTTACTACTAACGTAAATTAAAGCAGTCACAAAGCCCAAAGCACATATCTTCCTGGAATCCGACATAAGATGAGTTCCAATAAGTACATTTTCCCTCGAAGCAATTCATAACTATTTCTCCTGTGCATAGGTTTATATCAACGCCACGCCTTAAGCGTATATTCGTTTATTAACTCGAGATGTAATAAGTGCGCCTAGATTCATTTAATGTAATAGGTGCGCTAGATTCATTCAACGTGTTAGTAATTTTGTATTCTTTGTAGGGAATAAATAATTAATGTGTTTGCTGCATCGTTAATTTCCCATTAAGGATGGAGATTAGTTATCGAAGTTGTTAGTGGCACGCTACCATATAAATTGACTGATAATTAATAATTATTCTGTGGACATTGAAAAGTCTCCGTTAATCCTCATTAGAAAAATAAAAGAATTGTGACCTCATGTCACGACGATCAAAGGAAATAACAACGGTGAAAAAAAAATAGGTCTACGACAAAAGTTGATGAAGAAAGAAGTAGGTGCTGAAAAGCAGGATAGCAGTGAACCAAAAAAATAGATGGTCCTTAACATAACAAAAACACTGTATTTCAACAAAAAAGAAGTCTACATAACTCTCAGCTCAGATCCTCACATTTCCCTCTGGGAGGGCTAATTGCCATAAATACAATAGTTGTAACTGCCCTGCGGGGATTTTTCATATTGAAAACCAAACAAAATATAAAGAAAGTTTAGATACAAAAACATACCAACCTTCCACAATTTCTTGGAAGCTATGAGGTGACATGAGTAAAATTACCCATTAAGTTATACCCAGTCCATACTGAGCAGAGTAGCGCATTTGAGAACAAAACTGACTTTCAGTTGCCTTATGATAAATCACACTGAAATGAAACCTGACTTTCAGTTGCCTTATGATTTATCAAAACCAATGCAACAATGACAAGTTCTTACTAGAAACTGTAATACTACACAACAATCAGTCATATGCAGAATAATTGCAAGTTTTCTCCTTTTGCTCACACCCAGATATATGGGACAAACACATGGCCAGCTTTACAAAACTTCTATAAATCAGCTTGCAGAATAGAGCAAGAGTATCAATCAACTTTCTTTCTCACAATCAATTAATTGGAGCATTCTTTCAAACTAAATAACAAACAATGTTATATAAAATAACAATAAATTTAATAATTATAAGAACTAATAATGTTTTTCACTTTTACTCTAAGATTAATTTACAGCTCAATTTTAAGTTAAGGGAATGCCTATTAAAATTTGCCGTACATTCTAGAGTGATGAAGCATTAATTCTAGCAATTGCATATCAATTCAAAAGAGCATATAAAACTAATAATGATGCTAGGCAATATATATTAGGAAATTTAGGGCAACTTTTGAATCTTATTTTCACACTCTAACTTGATTTGGCCCAAAAAATGATTCAATTTATAACATCATCTTTTATGCATTCAGTCATGAGTAGCATTCCAAGAATATTTAACGTCAAGTATAGAAAGTTGCTCCCATCACCAGAGCGCAGAAAATGCTTCAAATCTCCTGATCATGGGTTTTTCAACTTTAAGAACAGTCTCTAGGAAATTCTTCTGAGGCATCTTATTTAGAAGTTATCCTAACTTAAATTCTCTTTGTCACAAACTTTAGGTCTTAAACTGATGGGATGTTAATAAAGGCATAGTTTATTTTAGCTATGAATGTAGAAAAATATTTCAAGCTTTTTTATTTTTGTGCACCAGTAAATTTGATGTAGCAGGATAACCTAATGCACAGCATTCATTTGGACATATTTCCCATACCTAACTTTACAATATATCTCATTAATTTCATAAATTAATGCTGAGTGTATACTAAATCATTCTTGGTCATTATTCCAACTTAACACTAACATTACCTACACACTTAACTTTTCATGTTTAGTAAAAATAGAATGTACTACAAAAACTAGAAGACTCAAGTATTACAAAGGTTTGTGCTAAGAAATAGAACTGAGAGAAATTTTTAAATTTACAATGTGTCTATTCAGAAGTTTTTGTTTGTTTTTAAAAAATTCAGTGCTAGAATTACAGAACACATTATTACACTTCAATTCATGAAATTAGTTATAAAATTTTGCCAAGTTTTCATATGAGTTTTTGAATGAGCCACATTCATTTTTAATAAAATGACAAGTTTTTAAATATTATAAATAAATTATGAAAACATTGATCTCAGAATAAACACAAAATATGCATGCTTATTTACATTAAAACTTAAATGATGAATAAACAAGTATCCTAATAGGATCATTTAAGAGATATGCTGATATTCTACAAGCTAAAAATAAGAAGTTGATTATGGAAGAATTTTAGATTGCTTGCTACACTTGAAAATCCCAAGTCACAGTAAAAATAGTTTATCAACTGTTAGAAATACAATTAAAATAGGCGACCACAAAATTAATATATCTATCTGTCTTTTTCATGCTATTTTAAAATCATTACACATTTTACTTCATATTTTCTACTCCAAGATGAATACTATTTTCAAGAAAGTTAAGATATTTGATTATGTATATTGATTTTTGATATCCTTGGGTAAAACAACAGTAATAAATTATTTCTGTAATAATGCATTTATAATAGTTAATATAATAGTTTAAAATTGGTATTTGGCCTATTAGAAATTAGTATTTAATTACTTTGGCAAATGGCTGATTATAAAGATATTGTACATTGTATGAGAATCATAATCAGAACTGAAGTAACTGTTAGCTTTTATGCATAGCTGATATTTGATACTTTATAAATCTCTAATATGGCATCAAAATTAAAAAGCCTGGGTAAAGTAAACTTTATCTAATCTAATGTGATGCAACTAGGCGCACCAGCATCAGATGGCAGATGCAGCACTAAATTTGGCAACAAAAATGTACCTAACGAATAGGTCATAAGAACTGCCATCATTACAATAGCCAATATCTTTGAATTAATGATTTGCATTAGGTTTTGCCACCAAATATGGATTAATACTAAATTTAGGGCATCAACGATTTTGATTTTTTTTAGTATATTAAGGTAATTGAAGACATTTTGAGACATTTTAGCTAAATTATAATATGCTCGCAAATGCTCAGTTTTTGAGATATAGCATAAATAATGTTCCGGTAAGAATAGCACTAATGGCAGTTTTGATATGGCTCTTCCGGCGTTCGGCAGATGCAGAACACGTGAAGTTTCTTGGGGGACAAAATATAGGCCTTGATATGGCTAAGTTAAGTAAAGTTATTTAAAGTTTATTTAGGTTAGCTTTTTAACAAATCTAACTTTGCCTAACCTAACCTTACCTATCATTTTATCAATATCATATTTAAGTTTTTTTATGTGTCCGTTTGTTCAATTTTATTTACAATGTTCCTATTTCTTCAAAGTTTAATATCTTGAAAAGTAAGCATTTGCAAACAAAATGTCATTAATGTAAAACCTTTTATAATGTCTCCAATTACATAAATATGGAAACAAAATCTTCAAAATCATTGATATGTTGAATTCAATTTTGATCCAAATTTGCATTGAAAATATTAAAATCAATGTTAATCTAATTTTCTCATGGTAGAAATCATTATGGTTATTTAAATAATCTATTTCTTTAAATAGATTACTTGTCAGTTTTCATTTTCTAATTTGGAATTTAAAAGTAAAAACACTATTTCACTTTAATTTAAGCATCATTACAAAGGTGCAGTGGTGCACCTCAACTGAAATGATATGCTTTGAAACTTTCATCAGGATGCAACAAGTTTTACTATCAGTTGAGCAGGTACCAATTTCAAAAACCAAGAAAAGAAGCTAATTGTAGCATGCTTTATTTCAATTCTACTGGGCAAAAAAATCCCTAAGCATACAGGATTTTTAACTCATAAACTCTATAGAATAGACATGGCTCTTAACCATTAGAACATGGCACAGCTGCTCCACAGTAAGAAAACATTTGATTACCACACATTTAAGCTGAAAGAAGAGTTGCAAAATAAAAATTTATACTAGTAACCAATTATTTTTAAAATTTTCTTCATATCATGTAGAATTTTATGACTCAAGTATCATCAATTATATGAAATATTAATAACACACCTGCATTCCTTCCTGTTGAGATTTGCACACATCCTGCTTTGAAGCTTATTGAGATTGAAGTCAAAATTTCATGTGAAATGTTCATCTAATTATATCTTACCAAAAATAATTTCAACTAAATTTCCACTTTCATGAAAGGTAATGAAAAAACAAAAGTCTATAAATTTATTTTGATGTTAAGTTTTAGAGAATACAAAAATTCTCTGAATAGCAAAGAGAGAAATTATGCTAAATATCCTTACTATCATCGTATATGCCAATAACAGTAGTGATAGAATTTATAAACCTTTTTTTCCCTTTCTTAAACACCATACAGTACTAACATAAAACTGAAGTTACAAATGAATTTTGTACATCCTTAGATCTTCATCCTATGCTACCGACTCACAACTCCTATCCGTCTTTTCCGTTATGCCCATAGCAATTTCAGAGACGCCTGTTGTCATCCCAGGTGGGTGCGACTAAAAGTTCCTCAAAAATTCCACTGTAAACTTGAAATATAATTTTTTAATGCAGCCAAAATCATTTGCATTATTCACTAAAACATATACCGAATGATGCAAAAAATATTAGAGAACGTAAATTTAGTGAAATACAAACGTACACGTGGTATATTTTCGTACATATAAAGCAATATGGACTTTTTTCTACCATGAACTACCTCATTCCTATGTAAACAAATACTTTGTAACGTACAATTCTAATTCTAGTGTTTTGTTTCAAGTTGACTTCCTCATCCACTAGATGACGTCACGCATCAATTTAAACTTACGCACATCCGGAACATAAACTGCTGCAGTGGCACGCGCGCCACCAACGAACGTTTCTGGTAAATGCTGTAAATATTGAAAATACTTTACAAGTGCTTGAGTACGAGTGGTTCAAGTAA
This sequence comes from Platorchestia sp. MABIK, assembly GCA_014220935.1. Taxonomy (NCBI): domain Eukaryota; kingdom Metazoa; phylum Arthropoda; class Malacostraca; order Amphipoda; family Talitridae; genus Platorchestia; species Platorchestia sp. MABIK. The sequence continues at coordinate 23,629 of JACJUY010003611.1, forward strand.
TTTGAGTTACGAACATTAAAATATCTTAAGCAATGTAAGAAAAATGGAGCACCTCAGACGGAAGATCAAGCTACCCGGGTAACGAATGAAACACATCTACAAAAATGTTCAAATGCGAATATTATGAGTGTTTTTAACAAAACCAGGTTACAAAATTGTGAGCTTGGTCTTCCATAATGCCCAGTACAGATTTTTACAGTAAAACGTATGCATATTCACAATTTGCTTCGTAAAATTAACAACCTTCAAACGGTACGAACTTGAAGCCACCCATAGTCAAGTCTTTAGTTTTCCTCGCTTTACTTAATTCTGTCTCGTACCTAAAAGCTTGAATAAAATGCTGATTTACGTCAAAAGCTTCACGCTCATACACCTGATAGGTTTTCGTCTTTTCTTTGCTTCAAAAACGAAATTGATTTAGATCACTCTGAGAAAAAAACCTTAGCTCACTTTCTCTTTTCGACCTATGCAACAGCCATCCCAAATCAAAAAAGCTGGCAATCACGAAACCTCAAGTTCTCCGAAGCTTCAGAAGATAAGCTAGATGCTTTAACGAGAACTCGCTATCCTACCGGAAAATCACGTCCTAAACTCGACAATTACCTATCACACAAGTATCCGAGGCCTGTTTAAATAAATTTAGTTGAAACTCTACATCTAAGAACTTATTTATCGCATTTACTTCTTGAACAGTAAAAAAAATTTGCTGCTTCCATAGGTCTCAACGGAACTTCCCTGTCAAATTCGAAGATCAAGACAAAAAATTTAGCCATTTTGTGACACGAAAATTACTAATAAAATTGCAGTGCTAAAGAAATAACCCAAAGGAAAATAACAAATTCCAAAAAGTTCTATGTACAATTTACTTCAAGTTTTAGAAACAATAGAACAGTTTTGAAGATAAAGACAGGATCCCGGAAACAATTAAAAAAACAAAATTGCTTCCCGTTTAAGCTCACTATATAGTTAATTCACCGTAAAGCGATACTTGCCCCCTCCTGCAATAGGAAATGAAGACGAGGTAGCAGCAAGACTCACATGACTTTCCTACGTCATTTGCCAGAAGTTTCTCACCGACAAGCCGTACGAGTTATATCACAGTGAGGTTATACGAGTGTCACCCTGGGTTGTTTAAACACGGCAATAATGATTAGTAATTTTTCTTGAAAACAAACTATTCACGCAATTTCATGAGAGGATCATGTGAAAAGATTCATTCACAGACTACATCGTGTCATCAAAAGTTATTAGCATTCCCTACACAGCTTAAGAACTAGAACCTGAAGAGGGTCTTGTCGCCCATCTCCTTGTTGAAGCCGAAGTCGTACTTATTACCAGGGCTCTGAAAGATACGAGAGAACAATATAATTAGATTAGATTATAAATTAGTTCAAGTCTCGCTAACCACAACAAAGGTGTACCCTATAGAGGAAAGAACCACTGCGGAGTTTAGGGAACGGGGAACATATGTAGAAGGTGCGTTCCCACATAACACCTACTGCGCAAAGAAGCGGTAAGCTGAGAAGAAGTTTATGAAACAAGATTAAAGTTGAAAAAGAAAGTAGAAGGTGCTGGAAAAACAAGACAGCAAAGAACCGAAAAATATGGTATGTAATAAAACAAAAATCTACTGGATTTGATTTCAACAGATTAGATTATTAGTTAGTTTAAGCCTCCCTATCCTCAACAAATGAGATCCAACGAGAGGAAGGAAGAAGGCACCATTTAGTATGGAGTTAAGGGACCGTGGAATCTATGCAGAAAGGGCATAGAAACAGCAAGATGAGAAAGAAGTTCATGAAACAAGATCAAAGTTGAAGAAGAAAGAAGTAGGTGTTGAAAAAACAGGACAGCAGTGAACCGAAAAAAAGTTGGTCCGTAACAAAACAAAAACCCATGTTATTTTAACAAAAAAGAAAGCCTACTTAACCTTTAGCTCGGGCCCTCACATTGTCCCCCTGGTAGCGTTTATTTCAACAAAAGGAAGGCCAACCCAAATCTTCTACTCGGAACCTCACATTTTCCTCCAGGGAATGTTAATTCCTTAAAGAAGAAATAGCTGTATTCTCCTGAAGAGTTAAACTTTGAAAACTAAATTATACAAGACATAATGAAGAATAAATTTTACAACTATATTTTGATTCAGCAACATTTTTTGCAAATTTGAAAATACAGCATGCACAATATACGAGTATAAATAAGGACTAGCATCAAAGCTGAAGCGCACAGACAAAGTGAAAAATATTGTATACTATGCAGTATAAGATCAAGAAGTGAGTACAAAACGCTCACTTCTTTGCATTCACTTTTTTTAATTGAAGATTAGATATTTCAGTTGATAATGGTTTTTGTCAGGTATGGCTGATGGGTGATTTGATAGGCCGTTCTCGTTTCCAGTACTAAGTACCGTTTTCTTATGAAATTGGCACGCTCGTCACAGTTCAAGCTCCCTCAAAAAAATTCGCTTGTAGTGCTAACATCTTCAATATTTAGGTGGGTATAAATACGAACGAATGGGCAACCTGCCATATACCAGAACTCGTCAACACCTCGCATCGCACACGATGTCCTCACCTTATCCATGACGTTTTCGTAAATCATCATTTCCTCTCCACTGGCGACCAACTCGGGCACGCACAACTTTGGTACGTCGAGCCAGAGCAGCATCTTCTCAGCATACTCACTGAACCTGCAATAAATTTAGCCTGTTTTATTACTGGCTTCGAAGTGAGACGTAAACGCATAATCCTCCTCAAAATATAGGGCGATGTGTTGAAGGAGTAACCTGTGTTTTATTGAAATAGCCGAACGATATCCATGAATTGTGCGATGCTTATTGATCTCTTTGGGCTAGCAGTCGAGCACATCATATTGCCGCTTGAGTCTAAATCGCACAAGGGTTCAGCTCTGATTAGGTAAGCAAAAGCTTCAACATAGAAATTGAAAAATTGCTATAAGCGTTCAGCTACAGCGCTCACCTATTTTGAGAAGCTTAACCTCCGAAGCCAAAGAACAATGTACAATATCATCTCTAGTGAGTTCATGTAACTACCATATAAAGCTAACCGTCTGATAACAAGGGAAAAGCCAGTATATTTAACACAGTTTTCAACATGCAGCTCAGCCAAGGTGTGCGATATCATGCTTTGCACAACTACTGAACACTGACTTTCAAATTATGTAATGAGAAATTCTCCAGTTCAAATATTTTTGCTGCTCAACTCAATTCATAGAAAGATATAATGCAAGAAACTCGTCATAGGCATCACGAAGTTAAATCTCACATATAGCATCGTCACACAAAAAGTAAATTCTTACAGCAGCTAAGAGAAATATTGAAGGCATCAGTTAATCCTCAATTGATTTGTCCGATAAAGCCTTCTCGTGAAACGAAAATTTTATACAAGACAATGCACAGAGAAAAAAAGTAGCGTGATCTTTGTTAAAGACAAAATACTTGTATGCTCAAGGTACCAATGCGATGAGACTAGGATACATCCGAGCTATGTGCCATCCTCACATGATGCGCTTTGCTTTCCAGTCCCACTCATCATGGAAGATCCAGTCGGCGAGCTTCTCGTCGTACTTGGTGTACTTGTCAAAGTTGATGCGGCAGATGTCCTCCACGACCACCTCTGCGTCTCCTTCCTCGGACCAGTCGTACACGAGCAGCTCCGCATGCGACCTTTCCAAAGCAAAAACATTTGCACCAGTCATAAATAAATTTAAAAAGTTGAAGCGATCAGAATATGAAGTTCAGTTAACATACCTAAAAATCATTAGCGAGGAAGCAAAACAAAATTGCAGTGGAACTAGTATGAGATCCAAAATAATCTCGATCACCAAAATCAAACGCGAAGAAAAAATCACAAGTTAGATTGCAAAAGGGAGAAGAGTAAACACAGGCAAGAATGACCATAACGTGACAATTTCTTCAATAAAAAACGCTCTTCGCTCTTCACGAGAGACCAAAACCTGACACCGACATTGGCCCGGAACTCTGCCTCATTCCAACACGTTTCAAAAGGCCCACCAGAAAAAGCACACAATAAATGATATGATCTGAGTGATGAGTTCAATAAATTTTCAAGTCAGAAATTACAGGGAACGTTTCTGTGTAAGAGAGGACTGATCAAAAATGTTACACAAGTTTGTTGCTAGTGTTGTCAAAAAAGAACACATTCTACAGACCCGATATTCTTCACGTGTTCCTTGTAATGCTTCTCCAGAATAGTGAGAACTTCAGGAGTGTAGAAGTGGGAGTTGACTTCCTCAGGCCTGTTGCGCGCCTTGACGTTGGCAATGATCTTGTCAACCGGGATGTCGAGGTAGATGACCAGGTGCGGCCTGATGAACTCAAACATGCCTTGTTCCATGCACTCCTGGTAGTAGTTCAGCGCTGAAATGCATGCTCAACTTCACTTCAAGAATGGAAGTTTTAATCCAGTGAAAAATACATGGCTAATAAAAGCCCTGCCCTTTACACTTCTTTCTCCCTCAGGAATTTCTCCTGTGATTAAACAAAGACATACATGCGAAAAACCCTCAACGTTAAACAAACTAAGTTTAAAAATTTCCCAAATTGTGCAGCAATAAATACTCTGATCAGTAAAATCTTGAACAACTTTCCATCAAAAATAGATATTAATGTGAGCAATAGAATGAACTGAGCACTTCCAGCTACACGTCTGAAAGTCGTTTTCCTCCATCCAGTTGTGTTAAATTCAGAGTTACTGTACAAAGAAATGGGACTGGGAAGTGCTGTGTAAAAATTCAGTTTTTAACTAACGTCTCTCAAAAGAGGTCAGTGCGCAATTAAGCCAGATAAAAAAGTAAACATTTTGCCAAAATGTATATTATACACAGTCTCTTCAAAGATAATACTACTCACGTCGTAGCCGGTGATTTATGCTTGGTTCAGCACATTTCAGAGTGTCATTTTAGATGACATATATTCCACACATACATGTTGAACACTAAGATAAAGCAACGTGAAGAATCAAAATGACTGACAAGAATTTAAACAACTGTCAACAGATATAGTAGAATGTATCAGCCAATTATGGTATTTATTTCATAGCCTGAAGCCATTCAAGCTCGGAGCTTAGCGTTCACTGAACTTCCGTTTACAGCTACCAGCAGCATCGAAATGTATATGAAATATGCTTCAATTTTTACTAGCTAATTTTTCACACGTAATTTGAGAAAAATTCTGCTAAGCTTAACACAACATAGGTGATAAGCAATGATGAAATATTTCCAGCCCATGTATTTTACCGAGATATATCTCCCCTGGCTCCCACTGCTCACTAATAATTTCCAGCCCATGTATTTTACCGAGATATAAATATCTCCCCTGGCTCCCACTGCTCACTAATAATTTCCAGCCCATGTATTTTACCGAGATATAAATATCTCCCCTGGCTCCCACTGCTCACTAATAATTTCCAGCCCATGTATTTTACCGAGATATATCTCCCCTGGCTCCCACTGCTCACTAATAATTTCCAGCCCATGTATTTTACCGAGATATAAATATCTCCCCTGGCTGCCACTGCTCACTAATAAGAATCAGAACATATCGCATTTACTACACAGATAAGCTACATTACCTGGAAAATTAAAATAGAGAGCAGCAGAACTTGGAGTACATACATTGTGTCTAGACAGAAGCGTCCTGATGGCACAAATAGCAGCATCTGAGAATCTAGCACTTCAGTTCTCATCCCCAAGCAACTCCTACAGCTGGTTACTGGGAAAAATTCACCCACTGCATCATACTGGACACTTCCAAAACAAACGCTCCTTCACGTACAACTTCATCCATTGCCTCTTGCTTGACGCTTTCAAAACTAACGCCCTTCCACACACCAGTCGATCTACTGCTTCATGCTCTACACTTCCAAAATTAGCAACGCTACATTAACGCTCTTTTGCAACGACCGAGAGAGAGCACAGACCAAAAGCTCTCACCGTTCACATTGGAGTAGCCGGCGTCCACAAAGGTCTTCATGAAGACGGGGTCACTGTAGATGGAGCGATGCATCACCACGCCTTGGCCTGCAGAGTTACTACAATAGTTAGTTCATATGCTCTTCACATAAAAAATATGAATCAATAAACAGAGCATGTATTTAATATTCAATAGATAGTATCGACAATGATCATGCAAATATCGAAACGTATTTATATATAGCTAGTTTATAAATTACCCTTTATTGTTTAAAATAGTTTTTTAATTCTATTCGGAGATGGAAAGTTTGATTTGGGCTTTGGCCAAAAAAATACACTTTTTTAAAATACAAAATTTCCCTCAAATATTGTCCAAGCACCACAGAAACATGCAAGCATGAAACAGGTTTACTACTTTGCTAAGGCCATCACTATGGCTCCCCTTACCGCCAGTAAACTACACACTTAAAAGCGAAAGAGACCAGCCAGATCAACTGATTAGATTACAATGCAAGTTAGTTCTAGCCTGTGCATTTACATCATTGTTATTATGAGTTAGTTTAAGATTCCATAGCCACAACAAAGGCAGATGTAAAAGAGCAAAGAGAACGGACCATTTAGTGAGGACTGTTTAAAATGAGGAATTTATGCACAAGGTGTTTTTACTATATGTGATACCCTGTACTATGTATAAATACCAATTTAGGTGGAATATGGGAGAAATGACAAAGAAGAGACAGCTAAAGAGGCAAGAAAACGGAAAGAAGCAAAGTGAGCACGGAAGATTAAAGTCCCAAAGGCCTATCTATAGCTGAGGTATCTCCTCTGGAGGACTCATGTCTCCAAAGCATAAGATGGACAAACCTAACCAACCTAAACTTATTGCCTTTCCTATGGCCTTAGCTATTAGGGGCTCTATCACCACAAGATGTTAACAAGAGAGGAAGTAGGAAGGCATCATTTAGTATGAAATTACCTTGTCTCCAAACCCTACACACAAAAACAGCAAGATAAAAGTGCGAGAAAGTAATAAGTGCTGAAATATAAAACAGTAGTGAGTCAACTAACAGTGGTCCATGACAAAAAAAAATATTCTACATCAACAAAAGGGAAGCCTACTTAATCTTCAGCTCAGGACTTCACACTAACCTCTGCAAGCACTAATTCCCATACATACAATAGTTGTAACTCCCTGAGGGATCCACAAAGAAAAATTGTCACTCACACTTACAATCTTTTTCTTGACAGCTTGAGATCTTAAAAGGAATGTGTCATTCGTTCTTTTCATTTACAAATGAAAACCATAGAAATATAGCGGAAGTAGATAGCACACCCTATGGACCTAAAGAATACTTCTAGAACAGGCTATGCAACCTATACCTTTTTTAACAGAGAACCGTCTGAATGTAAAATTTGCAGACAAACAGACAGAGCTGCTGTTCTAAGAACCAATTACCACAAACATATTTTACGGCCACCTTGTACCAACAAGATAGCTTTATTTAAGAGTCGTACAGCATACTCTTGATTGCAAATTTCCTCTGAATATTCATCAGTCAAACTGTGCTACAACTTGAGGCCATTAGTGAACACGCAGCATCCACAATAAGTTACCAGTGTTGAGCAGGTGGGAGATTGCTTCCTGATATTGAGCAAAGCGAACACGCATCAGGAAGAACTGAAGCATGGTGGTGCGATGGTGTTTGGGCTTGCGCAGGAAGTCTTCAATGTCAATAGTCCTGAATATCGGAGGCAACTGATTGTTGAGGGTGCGTCTGTCGAAGCCATACTTGTTGACATAAACTGTATCCATGTTTGGCGCAGGTATGTAGTGCATGTCAAGCTCCTCGGCTATTTGCTGTAATGGATCAAAACACCGTAAGATAAGTTAGGTTCAGGGTCCCTCAACACAAAGCAAAAGAGGAAGGATGAAGGCATCATTTAGTATGGAGTTAAGAGAACGTGGAATCTATCCATGATGTGCGTTGTCACAAAGGATTCCCTGCGCATAGAAACATCAAGTTGAGAAGGAAGGTTAGAAAACAAGATAGAAGTTAATAAAAGAAAGTCAGATGCTGGAAAACAGGACAGCAGAGAACCGAAAAAAGATGGTCCTTAACAAAAAAAAAACATTTTATTTCTATAAAAAGAAGACCTACCAAACTTTCAGCTTGAGACCTCACATTTTCCCCTTAGGAGTGCCAAACCATCATGTTCATTGAAACCTTACAGTGTTGTGTTCCACAAATGGCTCATGCTAGACCCCAGAAAATATCATATTAGATTATAAGTTAGTTTAGCATCCCCACAGCTCTGAAAAAAAATTGAGAAACTTAAGTTTTAACCCCTGATCTAAGTCACCACAGTGTGAGGCAGAGTAAAGAGCAAATTTAAAAAACTCCTGCAAAAACATTACCAATTTTTCCAAGTCATTCTTCTACCACTTCTACTCTCATGAAATACATTAGAAAAAATTCAATAAATGGAACTAAGTTTCTGAACAATTTGGGTTTTGCAAGCATGACGGTATAAATCACAGCATAAAATCCATCCTGCTGGAGCTCCCAAGTTTAGCGTTATGCTGACAAGCTGAGCAACACATTTCATTCGATTGTTACTCTTATATACTAAGCGTTTTTGGGAGTACATTTTGTCTTTAGGTCCCCAGGCTTCATTATCATTGTTGATGAAGTATCAACATGGGTCTTAATGCACATTTTAATCGTACAGGCAGACGGTACCCCATGATAACAATTAATTTGGAGGCAAGTATGTAAAGCTCAGCATATGTGCACGTATCAACAACCGTTTTTATTGAAACACTTTTACGGTGTTCCCGCAAGGATGAGATGTCCTGCATTCCTTTGCTAGAAATGCTCAGGGAATTTGGCCGACTGAATCCCAACGACTTGCATCAACTGAGTACAATAGTTGCGATCTTCAACATCTCTCTTCACTCTGCCCCATCCTGAACCTATGGTAAAATATGAAACTGAGAAACCTAAAGAACTTCCACAAGAAGTGAGTGTCATCCTTTTACTTTATCTGCACAAAAGAGACTAAAGTCACTCAGCTGGCAATCACAGCTCTCAGCTGGGGGAATGATATTTAATGACCACAGTACTCAGACATAGTGCTTTTTGAAATTTACCGCTAATTTAATAACTATAATATTTTCTATACTAAAGAAAAGAGGTATTCCATACAGCTGATACTAAAGTGGACTCTTTGGACTAATCTTAAATAGAATATTTCCCCTAATTAAAATTTTGTTCCCAATACTAATTACATAACATTAAGCATTCCATTATATACTAATTACTAATTTCTAGCAATAGAATTTGTCTACCAATTCACATGGAAGAGCCATTTTACAATACAAAAGAATTACCAGTTTAATTTTCAATGCGATCTTGCATGTTAACATTTCCATGCTAACCAAAACATAATTATACAATCTCATCTTTGCAGTAGAAATCAGGTCTCCAAAAGCTTGTGATGCTCACTGAATGAAAGATTATCCTAGATCCCTCACTTCATGCAAAATAGATGTCTAACTGCTCTATTCAGTATATAAATATTCAAATTCATTCATGAATATCTTCCTATAATTACCGCACATACATTACAGAACTCCATCATCAAATCTGTTCACTCTCCACAGATGTAAGGAGCTACAAACAAGATAAAATTTTGGTAAATGAAATACACTATAAAAATAATCAAAACCTGTGGAAGAAGTTGATTGTACACTACCTTAATCTGTTCTAAGCTAAACTTGACAGTTTCCATTAACAAGTGTAAGATACCTAGGCTGCAGCAGTGAGTAGTTAGGGTTTCTCCCTAAGAGAGCTGATTTGCCACAGTACACCAGCAGCAAATATTAGTATGCATTCCTGCTACCTCCTCAAACATATCAATTAAGAAGTAGGTACTAGCTCCCTCAAGGTATTCTAAAGGACAATTACTATCAATATTCTTAATAGGTGAAAATTTTCAACATTTCATTTCAAATTTTACACAAACGACAACCAAATCACACTAATGAAATAAGCCACATCTACATATTAAATCCTTACAATAAACTCACTTTGCCAAACTTGGTCTTGTTTCCAGTAGGTGGTCCATCAATAACCACAATTTTGGAGTTCTCATCAAAGCGCTGGGTGGTGTCATCGAAGATAGCTCGCCAGATGTTGTACTTCTTCTCCTTGTAAGGGAATGGCGCTGGACGAGTGTAGCCTGGCTCCCTCAGGGCCTTGCTTACAATTCCTCTCTGCTGCTGGGCTTGGACCTAGAACACCAAATATTCACTGCTCAAACAAAAATGCATTTTCCAGAAATTTTCAAATCGG
>JACJUY010003611.1:34819-56320 GCA_014220935.1 Platorchestia sp. MABIK
GTCTTCCAGTTCAGGGAAATTGACGAAATTTCAAGGTAATTCAACTAGTAGGGAAAGTATTTGAAGTAAATGACAAAATTAGGGCAATTAATAATATTCCTGCAACTATGTTTTAGACACTCCAAAAGTTTGACACGTGCAATTTGCTATGGATATACACTCGATGTAAGCTTCATGGTCTATGCAATACATTTCATACTTTTTTATTCAACTTGAGCAAGATTTTCATAAGAACATGTATTTACATATAAAATAAAGCAAAATCTAAATTGATATCTTTTCTCAGATTTTTCGGCCATTTTTTGGGCGTGGAAGCATACATTTTTGAAGGAGTATTTTTTTTCAATTTAATACTTTGACCACGGAGTGGGACAAATGTGTACCACTAGGTAAATTTTTCATTCACGCACCAACGTAAATGTATAAAATTTCAAACCGTTTTGCGACCTTTTTGGAAGGAATTTTATCACACCATGAAAATATTATTGAGCTCCTACATTTTGCACATTTCTTACAAAGGACGGAAACTTATTCCAGCTAATACATCGATATTACCAGTCTGTTTTTCACAACCTAACCAAATCAACTTTACAACACGCGCAATCGTAGTCAACGTGTTAGAAAGGAAGTAAGCACCTGCTTTTGCAGAAAAAAAAACATGCTAGGGCAATTTTGCTGATATTTCAGGGTAATGGCTAAAATTGACTTAGAAAAATTTTCCCTTAATAATTAGAGTGTTGGGAAGGAAAGGGTTAAAGTGCTAATTACAAAGAATGCTCGTTTTTGCTAATAAGGAGAAGACCAGTGCAAAAGCGAGGTTAATGGATACTGTCCCTCCAAATGCTTTAGTTTCCCCTCTTCCTGATGTACAGAACTCGTGCCACACCCCACACTTGCTCGTCTCCAAATCTAAGGATTACGGAAATTTTCGAGTCCTCGAGATACCGAACAGACACCACATCTCAGAAGGCATACAGGATTCCACTACCTTTGATAAACCTCACCAATTCTTTCTAAACGTTACATCATTTTTAGTTTTCAGAAATCAGCTTAATGGTTGCTTTGTTTAGAATAGAAATAAAAAAATGCGTGCGCAAAAAATTCGGGATTATTTCCGTTGCATTTATTCTCATACACAGTGATGACGCGGGGAAAAATGTTGGAACCAAAACATGTACGCTGCTACATGCGGTGTATTTTTTGCCACCTTAAAAATAAAACGAAGGTTTTCTTTCCGTAGGATCAGTTCACAGAAAGGCTAAATGTTTCTCAAAATTCATTAATGTAACCCAAGAGGAGCTTGTATGCCAGAAGCTTTTAGTCCAAAGAATGTACTGTGAATTTTAAAATGTTGTGAACAAGCCGAAAATCAAAGAGTAAAAATAAATTTCAGATGTACTCTGTTGGGCGGATGAACGCAAATTTAGAAGCCATATTTGACGTCATTCCACAGCATAAACATCAAAAAGCGACTGATGCATATTTTCGGTACTGAACATATGTGTATTTCCTGATGCCAGGAAAAAATCACTGGTACATTGTTTTGCTATGACAAACCTGTCATAATACGAATAATGTTTCACCATTTACTAAAGAAACTGTTGAATAACGCACCTTCAGAGTGCTTCACTCACACATTTTAGGTGTCGCGGCTGAAACAGAGAAGAATACCGTTGCATACAAATTTTCTCATTGATGTAATTTACAAGCCTTCAACCTGTTCAAGTCAAGTGAGACTATTCGAACCTGACTAACTGTTGGGATTACCTACGGCCAAATTAAAGGGAAGAGGGAATAATTAACGGGCGCTTCGGCGCTGCGAGAAGTGGCGGAGAACTGCGCAAATAAATTTGGACGAGATCGATTGATTACCTCGGAGTTCACAAACTTTTAACAAAGCCTCTTTAGATGAAATAAGCTGCTCAGAGAGATGAAGAAATTACCGGAATGCAGCGGAAGGAGGATTTAGGAATGATACGAAGTCCAATAGCATCAGAGGGAAAAACTAGAAAAAAGAAAATTATACTACAACATCCAATACTATACTACGGAGAGAATTTAACGTAGTCTGGCCTCATCACAGGTTACACAACAGTCGCTGCATGAGGATGCACTTCATGTTGCTTGGTAACTTAACTGAGACATCTTTTAAAACTAATAAATAGTTCAATTGATTTCTTCATTATTGCATTCGTATTGTAAAAATGTTTTTAGCATTTAACTCTACGAGGAATGTGGAACAAGCTGAACATGTAAAAGAATGTACTCAGTACATTTTCCTATTCATTTTCTCATTTCCGAATCAGCTGATGAGGTGCTTTTCCTCTTGTGAAAAAACCGCATCTGCGGTTATCGAGCCAGGATTTTTCTAGATCAAAGTACGACCCCTCATACTCGAGCTTCGAAGATAATGGCAGCGAACATTTAAAGAACGAACCAATCAGAGTCCATGTACGAAAGTTTTCATACAGGGCAGTTACAGTTTCAACCAACCACCCATTCTATTATTTAAAAGATGAAAGAAAAATTCTAAAGTTTGACGAACCAGAACTTCAGTTCCATAATAGAAAAGTATTGAGTGTCAACAAAAAACTTCTCAGAAGGCATACGCATTCCTCTGAGACGTCAATGTGAATTGAACAATAAATAACGTCATCACAACAATGGGGAGGAAACCTGAATACTGAATAATCAATACTGTTCATTCTTAGGCAACAGAAAGATGGAGAAAACTAAACCTAAATTTGCAAGGGCTTGAAGTCAACACTTCACAAAGCTTTTTGAAAAAAATCCGTAATAGCTAATAATGATTTCGCTATATTTGCACACGCTTCTCAAATGGAATCTTTTATTGCTCTTCTGCACCGAACGCGGGAACTCCTAAAGAAATGCAAACTCCCTGAGAAATAATATTTGGTTGAGCGGCATTCGTTGCTCGTATGAATTGAATATAATTACCCAGTACGGCCCAACTTCCCCTAGAATAGGTTAATTTACACGCCCGGGCGGCCATGAAAAGCCAAAAGAACTGCACAAAAACAGCGCAGATGAAACGACATTGAATACTGGGACAGACCGGCCGTTGGAACTTTGGCATAAGGCTTAATCGGGCGCTATTAACGGGAGCTTCAAGGAGAAATCAGAGGCTCAATTCACTCATTAAAAACTTTCAACCCTCAGTAAAACATGTCAGAAAGCCCTCGGTAAATAAAAATGGTTATTTATGGAGCGATCAAATCCATAGAGGTCGTGAAAATTGGAAACGAATGCACCTAAAACACTCGGGCACAGATTAGATTGTAAGTTAGTTTAATCTTCCCTAACTCCAGAAAAAGGATTCTCAAAAGATAAAGGTAGAAGGCGCCATTTAGTATGGTATTAGGGGAACGGGGAATTTAAGCACAAGGTGTGTCCCCACATCCTGCGCATAGAAACAGCAAAATTGAAAGATGTTCGTGAAACAATGCAGAAGTTGAAAACAAAGGAAATGGTTCCAAAAACTGCAATGAAACAGAAAACGGTCCATGACGAGATATACAGTTAGCGACGAAATTATTCGTACACCCAACGCCTTTCAAAACTTTCTAGAATTACTCAAAAACTCTTGCTGCCAGAGGCACAAGATTTTCACAGGGTGTGAAGCTATTAGTTACAATAATAAGAAGTTTCTACAACAAAATATTATTTTTTGAAAGATTTAACAAGCTGAACTTCAGAAACACGAAAAAATGAAATTAATCATACAATTGAGAACATTACATTTCACTGAGAAGTATTCACCGTTATACTTGTTTTATGGAAAAAATTGTCTAAAATGTTCTTGAACATTTTAGATGTGAGATCATTCTAGAAAATTGTGCCAGAGCTAATGGGGAACCTGAGGAGAAGAGCTTTGTCATTCGTGCACTAGCGCCATGATGGGAGAAAATAAGGAACTCGGTGTGGACTTCAGACAGAAGAGAATTGACTTCTACAAACCTGAAAATAATTATGGCGACATATCTAAGCGTTTGAGCAAGAAGACTCACAGTACAATCTGTTATAAAAAAGTTTGCTAAGTTTGGTACTATAGAAACGTTGCCTGGGTGTGGTTGCAAACAAAAACACTCGGTGAGAACTTCTCGAAAATTGTGTCGTGAGGTCAACGCTAATCCACGAGTGAACCTAGACGACATTGCCGAGAGATAGAAAGCTCAGGGAACTAGCGGGAGCAATCACACAATCCAGCGCTGTCTGAACAAGGAAGGCCTACACGGACGCCGACCTTGAAGGACTCCACTTCACACACCATGTGATGTTGCTGCTCGGTTGAATTTGAAAAGTCACACTTGGATAAGGACAAAGGCTTTTGGGAGAAACTATTATGGAATGACGAAACCAAAATCGAGCTTTATGGGCACAATGACGTGAAGAAGATTTAGCGTAAGAATGGTGAAGCTTTCCTGCCGAATAACACTGTGCCAACAGCTAAACACAGAGGTGGATCACTGATGTTTTGTGGTGGTTTTGCTGCATCAAGTACTGGAAAATTGGTTGCATTGAAGGGAAGATGAACTCTGATGACTATATTTTTATTTTGGATGAAACCCTGAAGGTATCAGCTAATAGTTTGGGACTTGGAAGGCGGTGGGTATTTCAATAAGACAATGGCTCAAAGCACATGGCCAAGTCTACAACTAGCTGGCTCCAAAGAAATAAGATAAATGTGCTGTCATGGCCTTCGATGAATCCTTATCTCAATCCCATTGAAAATTTGTGGCAGGAATTAAAAGTCAATATCAACGAGAAAGCTCTAAAGACTCTTCAGGAATTGAAATGCATCGCCATTGAAGATTGGAACAATGTTTCATCCGAAACTACGGAAAAGCTTGTCAAAAACTATAATAAAAGGCTTTTAAATTTTATGAAGATGAAAGGTCACGCTATTGATTTTTTAAAATGTACTCAAATGGTAGATTCACCTCAATAAAGTGTAATACTACACACTGTATGAATAATTTTGTCGTACGGTGTTTCTGAAGTTCAGCGTGTTAATTAAATCTTTCAAAAATTACACTTGTTCTGCAAACTTCGTATTATTGTCACTATTATGTGCTTCACACCCTGTGAAAATCTTATGCCTGTAATAAAAATAGTTTTTGAGTAATTCTAGAAAGTTTTGAAAGACGCGGGGTGTACGAATAATTTCGTCGCTAACTGTAAACTATTCTATTTTAACAAATGGAAAGCGTAGATCTGCTGTTTATGCATTATTTTTGGAACCTCTTAGGCGGTGTTGAAAATACTAAAACTCAAGCGTCCATAGGAGCTAAAAATAAAAGTTACATGGTTACGAAATTACATTTGAAAAATTCCGTAGCATCTGCTGAAAATAATTAGTCGGAAAAACAATTTTCTCGTGCTATGAAAGAGAAAAAGGGAAATGATATGCATGTAGCTCTGGAAGAGGAATTCAAATGGCCTAGGGGAGAGCGTACGTCCATGGAAAAAAGTGAAGAAATTATTCCTCCCCGCGAATTCCGTCACGACGAAGGCATAGTATATGTATTGTACATGCCAGCCATAAAACAGTTGATGTGCAACGTCTAAATTACACCACACATTCCTCACAATTCAGACGAACATCAGAGAGAAGTTTTGGAAGGATTCACTGTTAATGATTAGATTAGAAGTTAGTTCAAGCCTCCCGAACCGCTACTAAAACGAGCGTATCGATTAGAGGTAGGATTATATGGATTATTAGTTAGCTTAAGCCTCCCTATCCTCAACAAATGAGATCCAAAGAGAGGAAGGAAGAAGGCACCATTTAGTGTGGAGTTAAAGGAACGTGGAATCTATGCAGAAAGGGCATGGAAACAGTAAGATGAGAAAGAAGTTCATGAAACAAGATCAAAGTTGGAGAAGAAAGTAGTAGGAGTTTTAGAACAGGCCTCTTTCTCTCTACGCCATCCCATTCTGCCATCCGTTCTCATGCAGAAAAATGCGATCTTCCAGTGCGCTTAAATGATTTCAATGTAATTGCATCTACATCTGGTATTATAAATATTCGTATTTTAGAATCCATGAATATTTTAACGACAAAACCAGTTTTGAACGATACTCAGTCCGCTTTCCCCCTTCAGCTAGTTTAGGTTGTATTTGTAAGTTTTTAGTATGATGCTATTTTTTTTTTCATCGCCAAACATTTTACTTTGAATTTTACAAGATTTTGTGATTTTCTACCGACAGAAGTTGAGAATGACCTAACGGGTCGAAACGTTCTTCTTTTATTAATAGACTGTCTTAATAAGAATGTTAAATTTAAAAGCTACTTTCTTTGCTCTTTTATTCATAGAAAGTAGCAGGTGTTGAAAAAACAGGACAGCAGTGAACCGAAAAAAAGATGGTCCGTAACAAAACAAAAACCAA
The DNA here is from genome assembly GCA_014220935.1 of Platorchestia sp. MABIK. Lineage (NCBI taxonomy): Eukaryota > Metazoa > Arthropoda > Malacostraca > Amphipoda > Talitridae > Platorchestia > Platorchestia sp. MABIK. Next base: position 41,228 of record JACJUY010003611.1, read on the forward strand.
TGTTATTTTAACAAAAAAGAAAGCCTACCTAACCTTTAGCTCGGGCCCTCACATTGTCTCCCTGGGAGCGCTAATTCCCATAGATACAATAGTTGTATCCCCCTGAGGGGATGAGAGGTAGGAGGAAGACACCATTTGGTATGGAGATAAGAGAATGAGGAACCTATGCAGAAGGGGCATAGAAACAGTAAGTTGAGAAAGAAGTTCATGAAATAAGATAAGAGTTGAAGAAGAAAGTCAGAGGTGCTGAAAAACAAGACAGTGAACCGAAAAAAGGTGGTGATTAACATAACAAAAAAATTTCGTTCAAACCAAAAAAAGGCCTACCTAACTTTCAGCCCGGGCCCTCACATTTCCCCCTGGAAGCGCTAATTCCCACAGATACAATAGTTGTATCCCCCTGAGGGGTCACTGTTAATGACCTATATGGGAATTTACTTCGGACATTTCATCACAGTTTGATGACGCTTGCAAAACCCTAGAGACATCAATGTCATACAAAATGTAAGGCTAGAGCAGAAAACTGAAACGCAGGCAGGAATAATGGAAGTCGGTTTCTTCTCTGATAGCGTGCAGCGAAAGACTTGTGACAATCGAATTTGACAAAAGAATAACAAAAGAATATATTCAGACAAAAGCTAAACACAGAAACTAATTGTATTCCGACAGAATGGCAATTTTCTGAAGGAGATGTGGACGAGGACACAATCAGCTTAGCTCACGACTCGTTGACCGCGATGGGTTAAACTTAAGTTCAATAATCAACTCAACTTTAAGGTCAATTGCGGTAAAAACTTTGACAATATCAGACATCAACTAGATCTAGGCTTCATTTAATTTAAATTAAGTATATATTTATGGAAACTGAGCTTGCTACTATACTGGTCGGTCAGCAGCATTATGAAAATTCGTTCAGTGTACACCGGCGGCTCAAATCACGACCAAGGTGTTAAGAGAAGCTGCTCAATGTTACAGGAGAGAATTTCCTGAAGTTCGGCTCGTTCTCGACGGATGCTGACAAAAAATTTCAGATTCTTTCTTCCAAGAAGAGACAACTAAATTTGTACAACTGTAAGAGAAACTAGAAAACTCATAGGAGCACAGATCTTCAATAATCTACTTGATTTTCCGTAGTCTGAAGTCATTAAGATAAAACTTTCTGAACGTAAAATTTCTCACGATAATGGAATTCACTGGCTTAACGTGAACAGCGATTGAAAATTACTTGACTTGGGCGGAATTTCGAAGAAAATTTTTCAATGCCGAGCGCAAACATGGCAGTTTTTAGTTTCAACGTAACGGATATCCTGCACCTAACTTGAACATTGTGGAAGACAGACTTGACACATTGACAACGAATTGGTACATTTGTGTACCACTAAGTAAAGTGTTCATTTACGTGACGGTAGCAATAAATAAGATATCAATTATTTCACTATTTTTTTAAAATAAACTATAGCTAAGTAGTTGAAATCTTACCGCGCAATGATATTTCCCCATTATAAGAAAGGGTAAAAATGTAATCGAGCAGTAAGGACGCTGTTAAATTTTGTTATTTTCAGCCTAATCAAACCAACCGCGGCAACCGTGCAAACGCAGTTGGTACGTATTGAACTACTCTGTGCTAACAGTTTAAGCGAACCTAACTACTGGATGAACAAGAAGAATTCTATTAGCACTCTTCTTATTCATAGAGAACTAGAGAAACAAAAAATAATACTATATATTCATTACTCTAGTCCTAAATCATATTTGACATTTTCATGCAATACTTCGCATTTAAATGTTCTTCTTATCGAAAACGTACAGCACTTCGAGCACATCTCTCTGCTACAGACCGAGCAATTCAGCAAATTTATTCCACATTCCCTCGAGAATGTCAATTATTCTAAAACCAGCAATTGAAATCTTCGGGCTCTGTTAAACTGCAACCAATTTCACGCCCGTTCGAATACATCGTCTTCCGGAATCTCCCAACATCATTGCCCGCGTCGGACACCGTAGCGAGATCGCAGTCCTGTCTCGCTCCAGCAGACACGCGTGGGCCGCGACGTCTCCCTCCTGAAATCTAAATTCTGTAAAGCACGTTCCGGGCAGTCCAGGCTCGAGGTGGAACAGTAATTCTTGAGCTGGAGACGTTTTGGAACAGACAAGCTTGGCTAGCAAGAATTTCCAAGCAGCAGGAGGAAATGCGAAAATATATTCGAATGATGGAGAGTATGTCCCGTAAATCAACAAAAAACACAGTGAACAAGCCAAGTCGACGGTATTCTCGAATAATTTTGTAATACTCACGTAAATTGGCAAAATATAGGTATTGCTTGCATAGTTTACAAATGTGATAATATACGTCAAAGAGGATGTTCGAACTATACCAAATTAAGCGCCGAGGTATCGTTAATAGGATAATCTGGCCCTCTTAATTAATAGGCTTGTTCAAACTAATTATTTAGCTCAGCGCTGGAGCTTCAACGCCAGATTAGGACGGCAGACACCACTTCTCCATTTGGCGATAAGGGATTAGCAGAGCAAGCTGGGCGGGGAGTCTCAAGGTGCCACTCCAGACGGAGGTGTGAACTTTCAGCCTCCTGTATATATCTGATATTCGCCTCTTTCTGCTAAAATATAGTGAAATGAAAAGGCAAACGAAAACAAGCACAAAAACTGAAACGCAGTGTCTCAAAACTGCTTGAATTAAGGGGATCTACTACCATGTATTTTACCTAATTTGCCGAATTTTTCAAATTTCACTGTTCACGTTTCTATTCCATCTAGAGGAACGAAAATGATTACGATTTGTAAAATTGAATTCTGAACACATTTTCTACTATAAAAATTTTTGATTTTCGCAATAGAAAAAAGTTATTGTGCGAACATAAGAAAAAAAAAATACTTGCGCAAAATTTTTCCCACTCTACAATTTTTTACGTAGAAAAGCGATTCTGGTCTCATTCGACGCGGAAGGACTGTAGGACTGTAATGAAAGATTTTTTAAATTTCAAATTAGAAAAAATTCAATGTTACATTTGTCCAAAATTTCTTCCCCAGGTAAATCCTAGATTCTTTCTCTATTCTCAGATTACACATTTACCTTGCAACTAAATGAACGAAAGAAAATACAGATATGTAAAATTGAATTCTGAACACATTTGCATCTATGAAAATTTTCGATTTTCTTAATAGAAAATCGCAATTGTTGGACATTGTAACAATAACTTCTTTTTAGTTCGAAATTAAAAAATTTCCTTCGTTACGAGGTTTTTACATTCCTTCCGTGTCGAATGAGACCAAAATAGCGCTTCTACGAAAAAAATTGTTGAGTGGGAAAAGTTTTTGGAAAAGTTTTAAAAAAATATATATATTTTTTCTAATGTTCGCACAATAACTTTTTTCTATTGCGAAAATAAACAAATTTTTAGAGGCGAAAATGTGTTCAGAATTCAATTTTACATATCTTTATTAATTTTCGTTCCTCTTGATTGAATAGAAACGTGAACAGCGTAATTTGAAAAATTCGGTAAATTAGATATAAAACAGGGTAGTAGATCCCCTTAAGTGGATCTATACACACATATAACCTAACCCCAGAGCGACTAAGGTATAGACAAATCCATTCCTTTACACGCACGTCACACATCGATTGAATAAATAGAAATGTTATTCCACTGGGGTTATTCAGTAGTTACAATTATTCAGTCGTATGAATTTTAGTTAATTAAGGAACTATACGTCGAGATCATCGGGAAAATAGTTTATTAACACTTTGACTTGTACACGAGCCACCGGTAGTCACCGAGGCAGTTTTCATGATGCTACTGACCAACCAGTATTCACAAACTCAATTTTTATAAATACTAAATCAAAACTAAATGAAGGCACGATCCAGATGTTTGCTATTTTCAATATTGATTACTCCAGTTGAGTTTAAATTTGAGTTGAATATTAGGCTTCAGTTTTACCAGCAGCAGTCAAAGTGTTAAAATGTGGAACGTTTCTACACCGCTTGCCATGAAACTACCATGGAAAACTCCTAACGCTTGAGAAACTTCAAGGCAATATAGAATCACAGCAGTGCTGCGTAGCCCCTCCGGAAAAGTCGGCGCAGAGAAAAGATGCTCATTTCAGCTCTGTTGATCAAAACTTCGATTAATGATTAGGGTTGACGATTGGTGATTACTTATGGACAATTTGGATTCATTCGTACTTGCTGAAAATTCCATTTATGGTCAGTAGTTTACGATTGCGACAAATGACCAGCTACTCAAGATCGTCATTGAAGATCAATTGTTCAAAATTGTTGCACAAGACCAATTGTTCAAGATTGTTACACAAGACCAATTGTTCAGGATTGTTACAGAAGACCAATTGTTCAAGATTGTTACAGAAGACCAATTGTTCAAGATTGTTACAGAAGACCAATTGTTTAAGATTGTTACAGAAGACCAATTGTTCAAGATTGTTACACAAGACCAATTGTTCAAGATTGTGATTTATGACTAGCTTCTCAAATTTGCCATTCAAGATCAATTGTCGAAGATTGCGATTCATGACCATTTCGAGATTTTCATCGGGCGGAAGACGGCGAAGCAATTTCTGAAGAGCTTGTCAGAGCTCGCAGCAGGCAACACGGCCTCAGCAATGAGCACAAGCAACCTCATCAGGAAGCTGATCGCTTCGTGTTCGTTGGTCAGCTTCGCTCTTAAGTTTTTCTAATACAGATCTCCAAGCCAAACATTGCACTTCGAAAACCAAAAAAAAATAGAGAGTGTTTTGATTACTTCTCCACGCCAAAAATTGCAGTTCAAAGACCAAAAGGCAACAGAGGTTTTTTGAGCCGTGAAAAACACAGCCAACTTGAGAGAAAATCATTTTAACTTAAATGAACATTGGTCCTCGCAGAGGGAAGAAAGGTTTTATTTAAAAATTTTGCTCAAAAAATTAGAAAACATTTTCTACACTTCAACATTGAACTAAAATTGGTTCAATATTATGCCTGATTGTTTGTACGGAAAAGAAGTTCATATGTTCGTGCGACACCCTGTTGATGACGACCGTGGCGCATTCCCACTAAATTCCGCAGAACGAAAAATGACCATTTTTTAAGCGTTTCATGGAGTAATAAATCTCGAGTCGTTTGTTAGCGTAAAAATGCTCTGCGAGCTCATACGAGAGGAAGATAGCGATACGAACACACCAGTCTTCAAACCTGCGTCATCCCGCTTTCCAACATTCTTCGGAGGTACATAAACATTTGAATAGCCGAGCGTAGAATTAATTTCCACTCGCAGTTTCAGCGTTATCATCACCACTTCCGCTATTCAAAATTAATATAATATAAGAGCATGGAATCCTCTTTCAGGTAAACTGAAAAAATACATAACTTCAGAACTTTAATTTATTCGCAGAAATAGTACAAGCGGGACGATGGTTTCCCAGTAAATATTTTATTTGAAACCGAGATATTTTCCCAACTTAAAATCAAACTTCAAATTCATTGCAGTTATAGTCCAAGGAATATGAAAATGCAAAATTCACTCTGTGATCCTTTCCAAAATCTCTTTGTGCATTAATTCATGCATAACTATATTCGATGAAACTTCTTTAATTCACCCGATGTTCGCTAGAAGTGGATCAACCAGCATAGATGTTAGAAGCACCAATTGTCAAGATAAATTAGAAATCGAATAATCAATAAAAACTGTTTGAAAGCTGCTCAACGAGGCAAAAATGCGACAGCTTCCTAACAAATGCCGAGAAATATCATCATTCAGTGGAGTGATCTATTAAAATAACTTCGGCCAAGCCTTCTCCACTTGACCACTTGCACTAGCAGCAGGTTTATTATTCTCTGAAGACGGAATGCTGATACATATTACGAACAAAATTAAGTTATGTTAAAATGAAGTTCAAGCTTTCATGCTTAGATTTAACAGAAAATGTTTACTGGTTTAAATCAATGGATGAAATTTCCTCGGCGTTGCTTCCTTGTTCACCAGGAAAGAAGAAATGTTGTGCTCAGACCGAAATACATGCGAACTAAGAACAGCAAGTTTGCGTAGGTCATATTAATTTCACCGTCGCCTTTAGCTCATACAGAGACTGGAAAGTTTTAGAGCCTCAGGCTTCGTTCTGCAGGGATAAATTCAACCTCCATGATCACATTTCTCTGCGATGGAAAATCGATACAGAAAATAAAATTCCATCAATTCCCAGAAAGGGCAAGAGGCTAGACTGTTCCTGTGCTCGACACTCCCTTCCTACACCGCCACCAAAATACTTCATGATCGAAAACCGATACCGAACATAATAAGGAAGCCAAAGGAGCGAGGCAACATTTCCATGAGCACCGCCGCGGCCGAGACAACTTCGGCTTCGACGGGCCAAGTAAATCATCTCAATGCAGCGTGGCACGACATTGGCAAGTCAATACATTCGCCAGGCTCTTTGTTAAGAATACATTGGGTGTTGTATTCATGCAGTCCCGTTTCGCGAGGGTAAAATTAGTCTTTCGCTATCCGAGGCGTTGCAAGAGGGAAAAGATATCTATCTAGATGTGAATTCTTTCAGCTCAATATAATTCTCAAACTATAATAAATCTACAATGGTAAACGTTGTTGAGATTCAACTTTCTTCAACAAACTTTTCTGTGCTCATCTCTCGGAGAACAAGTTAGGACAATAAACCGAGAAAATTTCGGCTCCGGAGAGGCGCAAATATTCGTCTAAAAGGAACAAAACTATACTAGAGGATGGCTAGAGCATTACAAGTTTCACCAGCACGCGTCACTTTCAAGTCTCACGTGGCAATCAGACAAGCATTCTAAAGTTGCATTCCACACATTACACACGTAATAAAAACACGTCACACAACAATTCACTGAACAGAGAATTTTGAAGGACAACAACAGCGACAAGCAGCATGCAGTTCTTCACATGCCCCCTTAACTTTATTAATCTTTCTACCGGTGAGGTACCTTGGATATTGTTCACGTAATGCGGCCAGAAGTTCAATGGAAAAATGCACCGCAATTTGAGCAAGTTGAACAACTAATTACAATATTGTTGCGTGCTAGTTAGGAAGTTTGGAAGCAAAGCCCGACACATGCAGCAGATAATGTTCGTCCTGCATTTGCTCAGCCTTGTAACCGCTCGCCTTCAACACCAATGAAATTCGTCCGCTGAAACTCGAGGTTCCGTAAATTATTGCTCGCGCTCATTTTAACTCTACCAGGACACAGCAATGAGATCCCCCGAGACGGCCTAGCAAAGTCCGCTTGATATACGAGCAATAAATAGCACCTAAAGAGAGAGTATTCCTCTGTAATCAGCATTACAAGTGAGTTTTTATTAACTATTGCTATGACTCAAGCTGGAGTAATCTTCATGGTATGGTGAGTTGAGCAAGAAGCTTGGTGTCGCTGCAAGTCGAGTACAGAAGCAGGGATGAATGAGGCGGTTTCAGCGTGCAGGATATTCAGTAAATGTATGTAGGTTAAAAATCTTTCTAATGCTGTACCCGAATCATTTCTCGCTTCGGAGCGATGTTGGCAAACCTTGCGGCTCAGCGTTCTCTGCACAACAAGCCCTTGCAACTAATTTTAGCGGCTTCCTAATTGGCAATTTGCTCGTGTGGCTTCTTTGAGAAAAATCTGTTCAGATCGCGGTAAGGCACGGCAAAGGCACAAGGCCATGCACTACCCTATTGAGAACAAATAATTTTTTTACACAAATGGAGGGGCAGAGATTTAATAGTAAATTTCGCGCGCAGGGAAATAATTCTTCCGTCCAAAGAGCACAAAATTTTAAGGGTCGGTGAGCAATCAGGCTTAATGGGATTGTGCAAAACGATCGAGTTTCAAAATAATTGAACTCTGTATTTAAACATGGGGCATATTTTCTTCGAAAGCTAAACCAAGCCCAAAGTTGGACTGCCTATCACAATTTATGCAGCAACAATACTCGCAGCAAACTCTTTTTAATGCAAAAAAGTTACCTCTGTGAATGGTAAGAAAAATAATGGTCAATTTCGTTGGCACGGAAATATTGACTTCGCATTACATTGCCAGTAGACTATATGAATTCCATGCTGGAAGCCGGAGCAAGTCCAGTTTTAATCACCACCAACTTCAACTTAGGAAATTATTCAGTAAAGGCATAGCAGTGGTCCCTTGAATTTAATATAGCATAAGAAAAGTAATGTGGTAAAAATACTATACTTTGAAACACAAAAAAGTTTCTGATTGTATTAACAACTGAAGTCTGCAAGTTTAATGAAGAAGTTTTAAATCCAATTAATATGAACCTAACAGTATCATATAACAAGTGTCCAGATGATAACCCAAATGAAGTTGAATGCTTGATAATCAAACCCTCTTGTTCAGATCACTTTCGGTTTGAGTTCAACACTTTGACTACGTATTGTTACATTTGTGTACCATTAAGTAAATTGCTCATTTACGTACCGGCATGAATGAATAGTATTCCAATTATTTCCAATTATTCAACGTGTCGAGCTTCACTTCGACTTCCTACTAAAAGCAACATTAGAGGCAAATGTCAACGAGCTTTCTGATACATGAGGAACTTCACGGTATTGAAATATGATTTTTTTAGAACAACACAAAGAACAATGATTCAATAATATGAAAAAAGAGTTTTTGAAACAAAATATTCCACCTAGATGATGAATACTAATTAACACGTTGACTACGGAGTGTGACAAATCTGCCCCACTAGGTAAATTTTTCATATACGCACCAATGTAAATGTATAACATTTCAAACCATTTCGCGACCTCTTTTTAAAGGAATTTTATCATACGATGAAAATATTATTGACCACTGAGCACTTATATTGTGCACATTTCTCACAAAGGATGGAAACTCATTCGAGCAGGTAAGTCGATTCTACCAGTCTGTTTTTTACATGCTAACCAAATCAATTTTACGACCCGCGCAATCGTAGTCAACGTGTTAATATTGTAGGTACGGACGAAAACACGATTAAAAGAAGCTTATTTGGACACAACGCACACGTGAGCACTGCAAGAGATTTCCGACCCCGTACATTCTCCCTGACGGCGACTGAAGCAAATCCAGACGAAAGCTGGGATAAAATGTCGAGTTTTAAGGGGTTCGGATGAGAAAATGAAAAGTTTATAAAATCGAATCTCAACAAGACTTTGCAGTTGCACTTGAACGTGAAGCATTCATAAAAGTGATGTGGCTTCAGGAAAGGTTGCTTGAACACGAGCCAAGCGTACTGCATGCCAGCAATACGAATATTTGTTGAACACGAAGAAAATAGTCAACGAACCATTATACTTTCCTGACATATCTGTGAATGCGTTTCATTTTCACTCACAAGAACAACTATTAGATGAATAACTTTGCAATTAAACAAGGGGAAAAAAAGAAACTTGGTTTAGGATTACTGCCATCCAAGAGAGATAGAAGTTAGTTCACTGTGACTTCATTTTGTCAAAACAAATAGCTGCGAAACTGCAATCGGGATATCCTGGACAGCTGAAATTTGAAAAGAAGCCGGACTAAGCACACGAGCCGAAAAGGAACGTTCACATGCAACGGTCACTGGGCGAGTTAGGCCACCGCCTGAAATAGGAAGGCAAATCTCCACCACGAGCCGCAGTGCCGCTATTTACAAAAGGCAGTGAGCGCCGGACTTCACTACCTTCAAAAGCGGCGGCATCGAGCAGGAGTAGCGCAGGCTTTACACAAGGCGAGGCTCATTTAGGCTCCTCATTTAAATAGTGAACTTGAAATCACGTTCTCAGACCTTGAAAGTGCAGACGAGCCCTCGGAATAAAACTGAGATCAAGAAAGACGCGGATAAAAATAAGACACGAGAGCAAGACAGTTTACTTAGTCTACGACAGCAGATTTTTGGGCCAAGTCGTAGATTTTGTCAAGATACGGCAGATGAATTATGGCTGATCCTAATACTATCTTTCAAAAAAAAGATTAGGAGTAACTGCAGCGTCTGGAGGGCAATTTTTTGTTGAAATGCTGTCGGGCTAGCTTCGAAATGCTTTACTTTCATATTGCAATAGACTGTACGTTCACATGCACTCAAAAAACTTTTAGAATACGAGTATTTTAAAACGCAGCAGAGTATTAGATAAGATTATTAGTTTAAATCTCCCTATCCGCCACAAAGGCGATGGAAAGAGGAAAGCACCTTTTAGTATGGAGTTGAGAGAACACGGAAGCTATGCAGAAAAGGCATGGAAACAAAAAGTTGAGAAAGATCATAAAACAAGATCAAAGTTGAAGAAGAAAGTAGAAGGTGCTGAAAAACATGACAGCAGTGACCCGAAAAAAGATGAGCCTTAACACTTTGACTACGGCAGGTAAAACTGAAGTTTAATATTCAATTCAAATTTCAAATCAATTCTAGTAAACAATGTTGAAAATAGCCAACTTTGGCTGGATCATGTTTTCAATTAGTTTTGATCAAGTATTTTAAAAATTGCGTTTACAACCACCGGTTGGTGAGCAGCACAATGAAAACTCCCTCACTGACCAAATATGGCTCACGTCGCAGTCAAAGTGTTAAGATAACAAAAAAACCATTTTATTTCAACAAAATGAAGGCCTACCTAACTCTCAGCTCGGGACCTCACATTTCCTCCCTGGGAACGCAGAAGAGGAGCACAACAGAAAACTTTCAGTACAAAAACTGTAGTCCAGTAAAAGATTTCTGGATCGATTCGCTGAACGAATCTCCTCTGCTTGAATTAGTGACGTTACACGGGTGCGTTCACTTCGGGTAAGATATAACACGCACACGGCACACAAATGGAGCAATGTGTCCATATTAAAACTACGGAAAAGAACGAAACTCAGTCGTACATTATTGTCCACACTCCGCTAAAAAATGGAAATAAGGCGATGATGTCTAACCAAGTAACAAAGACAACATTAATAAGTGGGAAAACTGCGTCGGTGGAGGATACAGTTTTGGCACTTTAATAATCAAATTTCCAAGCTTGTCTTTTTCTAGAAAATCACCATGAAAGTCTTCACGTATCAGGAAAACCAGTATCGCTGCTCGTCAGCGTACGATTTTCACGCTAAATGTATTCGAGAACTGTGAGAATGGATTTTCAGCGAAAAATGTCGATGTGTCAAACCTAGCCCGGTGTGTTGGCGGGGCTGTGAGCATGAACAGCAACCAGAGCGCGTCCTTCATCTACCTTTATGTACACCTCATACAAACGGATGTGCATTCAATATACGAAAATACCGAACAGAAACTTTCAGCGAACTTCACACATATCTCTACGTTAGGCGTGAAATCGACGAGACGAACTTTAATGGCAGCTAATGATATTTATGGACTCTTTCGATGCTCCAATATATTGGTAAACTCACGATTTCCTTGCCACAGCAACGGCGATCTCAAAGGAACAAAGAGAAGGGACCATTTACTGTGGGTTCAACGAAACAAGGAACTTATGTACAATGATTCCTTATGTACAATGATTCTTTATGCATAGAAACAGCGAGGTAAAAAGAAAGAGGAAAAAAGATTTTCAAGGAACAGCGAAGGAGTACGAAAACTGAAAGAAGCAAAACGGGCGTGAAAGAAGTCCCGATGGCTATCGATAGCTGAGGTAACTAAACAGCCTCCCTGCTGGGAGCGCCAGTCCCCATAGCTTAGGATAGACGAACCTAACTTACTTAAACTTATCGCCTATCCTATGCCCCCCGAGAGGCTCATCAAATTTTTGTGAATGTCAGGTTGGTTAATAGTTTGCTTGCCGGTCGTGCAGACGACACTTGGGGAAGAAAAATATACGGAAGCTTATGGAGTGTTTAGATCAGTACTTTATAATTTCAACACCCCTGACTTCAAAAATAGAGAAACAACAGAACGATGTCAGTCTACTAATTTGCAAATGTCTAATTTAAAATTCCTTCAATGCTTAACATTCAAGTCGACGCTGATCTATATTTCACAATGAATGACACCTGCACAGTAGTTCTTCTATCTCAATACTTTGTTCTTCTACAAAATTGGTTCATAAATACACATTGAAGACATTTGAGCGAAACTCAGAGCGAGAATCCCGTGTGGCATCAGGTCTTCGCACCCGATGTCTCCGACATCGACGCTGTGGATCCGATTCCGCAGTCTCACCAGCGTCGGTCAAGTCGGCACCTTCAAAGTTGGTTTCATTGATTTCCGATCACGTCTTTACGTCACGCACTTTTAGCAGTAGTTCCTGGACCAGGTTATAGTAAAATTATGAAACTACGGGTAGGCAAACGCTGCATTGCTCAATTGAGTTTCACATGCCTCATAGTGGGAGTGAAAACCGATTATTTGAAAGTGGTGTAGAAATTAGCATTTTTAACAGAAAGGAGGCAAATAACCAAAGACGTTGGTCATGCTCAACAAGACAAATACTCAAAAGGAAAGGACAACATAAGCTGTTGAAATTAACCTAAATTTAGAAAAAACGTGTCCTACAAGCGACCACTTCAGCAGTGGACGTCGCTATTTGATTCTTTCGTACATCAATCATTTCTTAGTTCAAATGAAGTACATAGGTTAATACCCTAGAAGTTTAAAAATTTCCTATTCATAAATCAAATTTCAATTCAGACATGAGCTTTCTGAGCTGACTTCACTCAAACGATATGAGCAGGAAAGAAAAATTGAAGTCGACTCAATTAAAAATTTACTTCAGCGAAATTTACGAGTAGGCTCAAACATGAAATAGAAAAAAAAACAGACATAAAAAATAATTACCTACAAAATTAAAAAGGAAGCACGAAGAATTATTTGCTAAATTAGATGTCATATTAAGCCTGCTTAATCGCAACAAAGACGTTCAAAGAGAGGAAGGATGAAGGCAGGCCCCATTTAGTGTGGAGTTAAGGGAACGCTGAATCTATGCAGAAAGGGCATACGAACAGTAAGTTGAGAAAGAAGTTCATGAAACAAGATACAGGTGGAAGAAGGAAGTAAAAGGTGCTGAAAAACAGCACAGCAGTGAACCGAAAAAAAGGTGGTCTCAACATAGCAAAAAAAAATCATTCAGTTTAAACAAAAAGAAGGCCTGCCTAACTTCAGCTCGGGCCCTCACACATTTCCCCCCTGGGAGTGCTAATTCCCATAGATACAACAGTTGTATCACTCTGAGGACGAAAAAGGGTGAAATTACTTGACTGATACATGACATTATTTTAACAGACGACTAAACCATTGAGGCGCATTTAATTTTGAATGTTTACGTAGTTTTGTTGAAACGCTAGTCAGGAAGAAACGCGGATTGTTTTTCACTGACATGTTTGTTTTTCCCTGACGCATGTTTCCTTGTTGTTTCGAGAGAGACTTCTAGCTCCAAACTTAACTGAATGAATTATACGTAATATCTGGAATCAAGTGGAAGGGCTTCTTAATTGCCCTCGTTTTGCCGTTCAAATTTTAAACAACAATCACCGATGAAAAATACGTCTTCCTTTTCATCATCCCAGAGGAAATTACACGGCTTCCAATCCAGAGGCAGGATATTTTTTATGGTAGCCAAACTTAATTATTTTTAAAATGAAAATTCAGTAGTATCAAATGTCAAAATACATGAATTTTGCCCCGCTTATGAGCCTGAAAGCAGTTCACCCTTGTATCGTGCATTATTAACACGTTGACTACGTAGAGATACATTTGTTTACCACTAGGTGAATTGTTCGTTTACGGACCGGAACAAATGGACAGCATTCCAATTATTTTACTACCTTTACTTAAAATAAATAATAGCGCACGAGTTAAAATATTATAGACCAACTAAATTTATTACGCTTTTTAAAAGCATAAAAATTTCAATCGGGCACAAAGACAGTTTTTCAATTCTGCTACTTCCAACCTAACTAAATCAACCATAGCAACCGTACAAACGGGGCCAAAGTGTTTACGTTTATATTTGTATGCACGTGTTTCGAGCGATTCAACACGTTGACTGGGTGTTGGTACATATGTGTACCACTAGGTAAACTACTCATTTACGTATCGATATCTATGAATAGCATTTCAATTATATCACTACTCTGATTTAAATTAGACTAGGTTGTGCAAGTTAAAAGGTTTCCGAACAATTACATTTTTTGCGCTTCTTAGAAAGGATAAAAATGCAATCAAGCAGTTATGATGGCTTCTCAAATCAGCAACTTTCAACCTAACCCAACAGAACTGACCGCTACAACCACACAAACGCATTGATTGATTGACTATGAGTTAGTTTTACCCTCCCTTACCACAACAAAGATGTTCAAAGAGAGGAAGGATGAAGGCACCATTTAGTATGGAGTTAAAGGGAACGCGGAATCTAAGCACAAGGTGTGTTCCCGCATAGGATCCCGTGCACATAGAAAAAGCAAGTTCAGAACAACAGTTATGAAACAACATAAAAGCTGAAGAAGAAAGTCAGAGGCGCTGAAAAACAGGATAGCAGTGAACCAAAGAAAGATGTAATCTAAAATAACTCCAGCATTGATGCTTCTAAGCTTGAGAATAAAAAGCAAGGCGAAAATCGCTACACGTATAGTCATTTTTATTAAAAATAATCAAATAAAACTGAACGTTTCGGACTAACTGTCCATCTTCAGCAAAAAATCTCTGTAAAACGAAACCAAAAGCGGAAAAAATTCATACACTAAAGAAGTATCTATAAAGGCTAAACTTTGAAAAAATACTAACACCCGGAAATATTGTAAGAGGAAAAACTGAGTAGCTGAATTAGGTGTTGGCAACATGGAGCGGGAAAGCACTTTGGGTGTCATTCAGTATAGGTTTCTTTTTCTAAATATGCAGAGATTCGAGAAGGCGCAGATCTGTTCTGTAATAGGTACCGTACCGGCAAAGATTTTAAAATCATTTAGGGAGACCGGAACATTGCACTCTCCTGCATGAGATCTAACAGAGGACAGTGGAGGGGACCCAAAAGGAAGACCAGTTCTGCAACTACGCCCAGCATGCTCGGAAACTCTAGTCATCAGGGTACGGCAGGTAGAACCAACGTACCGCGATTCACAACGTGAACAACTGTATTGGTACACCAGAGACGAGCACA
>JACJUY010003611.1:57127-83574 GCA_014220935.1 Platorchestia sp. MABIK
GGAAGAGGTCAGCATGAGCCTTTTCTCTGAACAAAACAAAGGTGTCGTCAACATACCGCTTGTAAAATACAGGCCTAAAAACAGGAGGACATTCTTTTAACCAGTTTTGTTCATGGTGGCACAGAAATATTTTAGCAAACGTTGGGCCTAAAGGTAAACCCATGCCCAAACCATCAACTCGCTTATAATATTTACCATTGAAAGTGAAAAAAGAATTACAGACTGCCAATTTTAGTAACTTTTCAACAATACTGTGAGAGAGCCCCATGAAAGTTTGACCACTTGCGAATAATTTTGATAAGCAAATTTTTATAGTTTCCAGCAAAGGAACATCGGTGAACAAATTTTCCACATCCATGAACAGCCGATCAGCATTATTAAAACTACTCAAACTATCTACAAATGCTAGAGTTGTCTACAGTAAAACAATTCGTTGTAAAAGGTTTCAGAATTGGAACAAAAAATTCAGCAAAATTAAAACTGGGAGTTTTGAACGAGGCAAAAATTGGGCGAAACTGGAACTTGGTAGCAAAATCAGATTTATGGATTTTAGGCAGGCCGTGAAGAGTCCCAGGACCGGATCCGGTTGCACGTAGCTATTGTAATCGTCAGGTAATATGGATCCCTTATTCTTCAACCGTAACAAAAAATTATTCATCATATCCTCAACAAGCATGGAGAATTTATGAATGAGCTCTACAATTTCCTGAAACTTGCTATCACCAGACAGTGTATTGCTCATGCTTTCTATGTACTTATAGTTTTGTCTTTTTTAACACAACACCCCGGCCCTTATCTGGTTTGATCACCCACAACATCCTTATTTACGGCAAGACTTTTTAAAAGCATGTCAGAATAGGTAAAAATTGCTGAAAAATCTTTAAATGGTTTAAAATTGTAATAATACCTATGAAGGTATTATTACAAGGTATTAATACATTACGAAATTGACTAGAAAATTGCACAAAGTTATTGCAATGAACGGATTTCAATCGATTTTAAAAGCCTTCAAAACTGAAATACTAGGTGAAAAAGTTTAGTCTGTGAACAGGTTCAACAGAAAACTAACCCAAAAGCTAGCAGACGGCAGAGTTGTCAGACAGATGTACAGAGCTATAGTTGAAAATAACATCGTTAGGGTCGACTGGTTCCAAATGATTGACAAGACCTAATGACTGAAGCTTTCTACTTTGTGTAGCAACAACAGTTTTTTCAAAGTTTGAATTAATGGTACCAATGCAGCGATTCACAAGAACACGGTCCAACGGTGAAAGGGATGAAATGGACATAATGCAGTCTCTGAGCTTCGAAGAGAGTTCAAAGACCGTCTTCTTCGACCGAATCACACGGAGCAGTAATTAGTACTGAAAAGAAAGGTAACACTCCGAGGTCTGGATTGACTTCTTGTATAGTCTGAAGCGTAAAAATTTCGGAAAAATGTTGTACAGCTTACACGACGTCAAAAACTTCAGATCAAGTTAAGCTTTAGTGAGCTTCTTCTGGGTGTTTTGATATATGCGAAATTTACGAAAGTCATCTTCACCATACCGCTCTCTGATATTATCTAAAATAACTCCAGCATTGATGCTTCTAAGCATGAGAATAAAAAGCAAGGCGAAAATCGCTACACGTAGTCATTTTTATTAAAAATGATTAGATAAAACAAATTCAGCTACTCAGTTTTTCCTCTTATATTATTTTACCGTTGTTAGTATTTTTTCAGGGTTTAGATTTTTATAGATACTTCTTTAGTGTATTAATTCTTTCCTCTTTTGATTTCGTTTTACAGAGATTTTCTTGCTGAAGATGGACAGTTAGTCCGAAACGGTCAGTTTTATTTGATCATTTTTAATAAAAATGACAATACGTGTAGCGATTTTCGCCTTGCTTTTTAAAGAAAGAAGTTTCTTAGCAAAACCAAAATATTTCATTTCAACAAAAAGAAAGCCAAACTAACTCTCAGCTCGGGACCTCACATTTTCCCCCCGAGAGCGCTGCGAAAATGTAGTTCATACGTAAGCGTGCATTTGTGAGTACTGCGTGCTAGGTTTCAGTTTTAACTCCGTTTGATTATTACGCCTTTTAATAAGACTGTCTGTTGAGTCGAGTTCTCGTTTTTGAACTAGAATAAATAGACGAACGTTAACAGAGCAGTTAAATTCACGATTGAATTCTTGGAACACTTGACATTTACGCGAGACCGTATTGCGATCTTCAAGTAATTTGAATATTTACATTGACAACAAAGTCTCTAAAAGTGCTGAACTAAATTCTGATCATAATTATATTTGTAATCATAGTTATGATAATAACAGTAATAAAGTCTATTGAACTCTCTACCGTTCTTAAATAAAATGTAATTCCATTTTCGGCATCATTTCTAAGCGAACTCAAGTCGAGTTTGCTCTCACATGAAAGGACCATTTCGGCCAACCAATGAATAATTTACTCAAGGGACAGCACAAGAAGCTTAATTCCGGTGTCTGTTTACAGATCCTACTAGCTTTGAAGAATAATTATACTTCAAGTTTGATCTCAACTTGCACGCTTTCAAAGGAATCTCTCCACGAAACTCGGAAAAGATTTATGGCATTGCCCGTGTTTAAATTTTCAGCACCTCATTTTCAAATATTTGTTAAAATCATTTTGCAAAAGAGCAATGCAAACCTTGAAAAAACAACGATATGAAAAGATTGAATTAACGAAAACTGCCGGGACAGAGCTCGGCAATACTGCACATGCGCCGTTTTCTTACCAAAAAAAGATCGAGAGAGACACTAACAAAAGGTTATGCCAATCAGCAGTATCATCGCACTCAGATGAGATTACGATCCAGTTTAAGCCTCCCTCGCCACAACAAAAGTGTTCCCAAGAGAGGAAGGATAGCATTAAGGAAACGAGGAATCCACGCACAAGGTGTGTCCCCACAAACTGCGCATAGAAACAGCATGATTGAATGAAGTTTAAGAAACAAGATAAATGCTTGAGAAAGGAATAGGAGTTGATATGACAGCAGGCGATGAACAAAAGTAGACGAGCCGTAACAAAACAAAAAGCACTTTATTTTAATAAGAGGCAGCCTACCGAATTCTCAGCTCGGGATCCCACATTTTCCCCTTGGAAGCACTAATTCACCTTGGCATTTAAGTTATCATCTGATGGTATCAACGCACTCATCAAGTTTTGTATAGTCCGGAACATAGTGGTGATACTATAGAAACTCAATTTCCTAAGCAACGCTGACACGAGCATGCGTTACTGCAAGACACAATACAGCGACAGATGTTCACTAGCTGTATATGCTCGTGAAGGAGCACTGATCTGATGCCAGGACATCGCTGATCCGTCATCAGAATGAGAAAAGATCTGCATCTTCGCAGTGATCTTTGAAGAACACGATGTAGAAGCTAAATTTGAGAAGAAATGAAATAGAATTCAACTGTTGAAAAGAAATAGGTATTGAAATCCACCAGAACGGAGAAGTCCGATACCCAGAGGTGATGCTTTAGCAACATTGTTTCCTTGCCAACACCGACATGAGCATGCGCTTCAGCAGACACTCGACAGCGAGAGAAGTTCAATAGCCATACATGCTCGTCAAGGAGCAGCAATTCCCTGACATAAGCTGAACAACAATCGCTTTCAGAGCCCCCTGAAGCAATACTCATGTGACACAAACAGCAATAACATTCATAACATAGCTCACGCAAATACAAAACCAGTTAATACAATACAGCACTCCGGAAAGGCGTCGTGGTAAAATTAATTTCAATATTTCAGTAAAACAAAGAATAGTTTTAGTTAATTTCGATAAAAGATATTCAATCGAACTTGATGAGACTCGAAGCTAAGAAAATTTTCAAATGATTGATAGTTATCGATTCCTAAGATATCATCGTGGCTAAATGTTCACATCCGTATGAATTTCCTAATAAGCAACTGTCTAAGCATTAAACATTTCTCAATAAAAACCATCTGAGGATCAAAAACACGATAGCCAGATCGATTCGCTGGATGCATTCCAAGTTACGCAGAAATATGTACGCCACATAACTCATAAGATCTAGAGCAGATACAACGACATCAGATTAAGCTCCGATTTTGTTTTTATCTCCGACAAAGTATTCCTCGGGCAATCTCGAGCTGACGTTGATTAATGAGCGAACAAAACGAAACGCAGACTCACGAACAGACCCAAGCGGTAAAAACGTAAACCAGTCACCACGGTGCTCCGTAATGAAGGATAAGAAATTCACTAACGAACAAGAATTTTGGAAAAATTTTGCTTATGCGAGATGTGCGTGTAATGCTTCTTTTATTCTTTTCAAGCAAAATTCGTTCACTCATTCTGAACATCGCCCGTTGCCGCTCGTCCGGAACAATAATTCTTCCACCGTTGAGAGAGATTAGATGTTAGTTCAAGCTGAAATTCAAACTGAAGTTCAGTATTCAACTCAAATATAAAGTAAAAATTGTTAGCAATTTTTGTAAATACAAACCATTAACTGGGCACATAAGGATTCTCGATTTGGAAAGATTGTTAACATTTTTCAAATGACTCACTCAACGTGTTTACCGTAACAAAGGCGTTCCATGGAGTGTGAGGAAGGGATCATTCAGTAGGGGGGTTGGGAACGCGGAATATGTGCACAAGGTACATAGAAACAGCAAGCTGAGAAAGAAGTTCATGAAACAAGATAGAAATTTAAGAAGAAAGCAGTAGGTGCTGAAAAACAGGACAGCAGTAAACCAAAAAGAGATGGTCCGTAACAAAACCACAAACCTATTCTATGTCAACAAAATGAAGGCCTATGGAACCTTCAGTTCGTGACCTCACATTTTCCCCCTGGGAGTGCTCGTTCCCACCGATAAAATAGCTGTATCTTCCTAAGGGAAGAAACAACAGCAGCAGCAACAACAACAATAGGATCAGCAACACCAACAGCAACAACAATAATAGTATCAGCAACACCAACAGCAGCAGCAACAACAATAATAGTATCAGTAACACCAACAACAGCAATAGGACCAATAGGATCAGCAGCGGCAATAGGAGCAATAGGATCAGCAACACCAACATCAGCTGCACGACACAGTCGAGGCACGGGAGCGCAACAGGAGGGGTACGCAGCAAGTCACACAGTCGAGGCACGGGAGCGCAACAGGAGGGGTACGCAGCAAGTCACACAGTCGAGGCACGGGAGCGCAACAGGAGGGGTACGCAGCAAGTCACACAGTCGAGGNTCAGGAAGTCAGAAATATTCGTAACTCAGAATGATACGTATCTGAAAATGGTAATACAAAAATTGTAAAAGGTCACTTCGGTTGTTCTAATTCTAGCATACCAAGGTTCGGTATTGAAAGCGTTTTAAAATACTCTTTTCAAATATTTAATTTATAATGAAAATTAACGAGGTTTTCTTAAAATTTTTTCTCCCAGCAAGTTCTCAGAATTCAAAGAAATACTACGTTTTGATTTGACGAGGGTTTGAGTATTCGGACGCTCGAGGAGATTTTAACGAAGTCAATGAGCAATTTAACATGACAAAAAAATTAAAATCAATGGAATTGATTAGAATATCGAACACATCAGTCACGATCTCGTCGCATGAAACACAGGCCTGCCAAGCAAGACAGAATGAGAATTATAGAAGAGGAACATTAGGCTTTCTTTCAAAAACAATGTAGTTCACAATGGTCTCTTGTGTACTTTAAGTGCTGCAGCGAGACAAGCTAGGAAGCAATTGAAAACATAAAAAATAGGATACAACTGATACGAACACAGCGGTGACGGCCGCGAAGGATACAACTGATACGAACACAGCGGTGACGGCCGCGAAGGATACAACTGATACGAACACAGCGGTGACGGCCGCGAAGGATACAACTGATACGAACACAGCGGTGACGGCTACGAAGAATACAACTGAGATACACACGAAGTTTTCCTTTCTATTGAAAAGTAATGAACTAGCGCATCTACCAAGGAGAGTCAAATCGTCAGGACACAGCGAAGAATAATATACGGGCAAAATCAACTCACATCGATCAGACCATATTCCGAAGTAATTTTTGCTTGTGAAACACGGCTTTCTCACCCACTGGAAAATTGCGAAACAAATTTGCCAATGTTTTGCAAGTGCAATTTTTGAAAAACAAATCATCGGTCAATTTCATTCAAAACAAATTGGACAACAGCAGTTCTGGATTCATATTTCGATGAAGGTCGAAAAAATACGGCAAGTGATAAAAATAAGTACACTAAAATATGAACGGAATGTTTACATCGGCTCTAAAATAACATACGGACCTGACGCTTGAACGACGTGGCTACGTTTCTTGTATTGATCGCAATTAATTGATTGTAAGTTGGTAGCCTCCCTTACAACAAAGATGTTCAAATAGAGAAGTATGAAGGCACCATTTAAACAATTTAACAATTTACCACAAGCGATACAGAGGTATGTTGTTTCTAAAGTCTAGTACAATGGTCAAATTTGAGTATAGCTACTAGGGCCCGAATAAGTTCAGCGACTTCTAGGGCATCCTACCATCAACGTTATTCTAAGGTGTACAATAATGTCTAACCTAATTCGCTTAACCTAGTTACGCATTAGACTGATTAATGAACTAATTAACTCGATATTCGATGCTTCATTTCACAAACGATTATTCTTGAAACGATATATTCTTGAAACGATTTAAGAATAGACTGATCAACGACATTAACTATGACAAATTACACTATCAGGACCAGTCATGTAGGAGAAAAAATTTGCTTGCTTATTTTGCATGACTGATATTCTGATAGAAGGAAATGAGATTTAAGATTTATTTTGAATTCTATTTAAGAATTACTTTCACGGATTTACGCCGGGATTGAGTTCCAAGTTTTAGTTCCAACGAAGAGGATACTGTACCGTCACCGAGCTTTTGAATAATAAGGAAGCACGAAGTTAATTCTATTACGGGCTTAGTATAGAGTTAAGAGAACGCGGAATCTATGCACAAGGTGTGTTCCCGGACAGGCTCATGCGCATAGAAACAGCAAGTTAAGACGGAAGTTTAGGAAACAAGATTAAAGTTGAAGAAGAAAGTCAGAGGTGTAGAAAAACAGGACAGCAGTGAACCGAAAAAGGACCGTCAACAGATTAAGATGAAAGTAATAAGTTAGTTTAAGCTTCCCTAACCACTACAAAAAAGAGCGTATCGAAGAGAGGAAGGAGGAAGACAGTTAGTTGAAGAAGAAGTTCATGAAACAAGATAAAAGTTGAAGAAAGTAATAGGTACTCAAAAACAGGACAACAGTGACCTGAAAAAAGGTGGTATTTAAGCCCTTCCCCGGCAGAAACGAGTATACACATTTTCACAAAATGTTCTTTTTTCAGTCGTCGACGAGTATACTCGTCTAAAACTTTACCTTCAAAAACCAGCTACATACGTATATACTCGACGATTTTAAGCCTTTGTAAGCCATTCTACGTGTGAAACGAGTATTCTCGTCAAATCGTACGCCTGGCGGAGGCGATAGGGTAGAAGGGTAGAGCTGTGGGATTTCAAGGACATTGTTCCTACACTTGCTCCGACAGCAATTGTCGTTGGATGGGTGTTGTTTGCATCCACATTTGCATTCTTTTTTTGATGCATTTTGAAGTGTTACACCCCAAATGCCTAGTTCAACGGAAGATGGTGAATATGAACCTTCCCTCAGAAGCTTGAATACTTCTGATAACCCTGCCAGTTCATCAGACAATGACTATTTCTCGACAAGTGCGGTTCTACTATTTGGAACCAAAAGAAAAAAATTAGTCTGAAAAAGAAACGTTTTCAACAAAAAAATTGTTGGGGAAGGGGTTAACATAACAAAAAAAATTTATTTGAACAAAAAGAAGGCCTACCTAACTCTCAGCTCGGCCCCTCTCACATTCTCCCCCTGGGAGTGCTAATTCCCATGGATACAATAGTTGTATCCCCCTGAGGGGGATCGTCTTCAACAAAACAAAGAACAATTTATTTCAGCAAAACGAACGCCTTCCTACCTCTTCGCTAAGGATTTGACATATTCCCCCACGGAACAAGTCTTGAATTCAAATTTCGATAGTTGTCGAAATAATTCGTCAGGTGATAAAAAGTGCACTAAAAAATTAACGGATTTTTTTCCCATCAGCTCAAAAACAAGGTACCAGAGTGACGCCTGAACGACGTGGCTTGATTGATAGTAAGCAACAAAGCTGATGTACAAAAAATTATTAACGTTGCCTGAAACGACTGCTTCTGTTGGACTCTCAAATTATTGAACTTGATTTTGAAAATTATTGATCAAATTATTGAAAGACTACTAACTCTAATGCTCATTGCATGTGTCATACAGGAGGTTCAAAGCTACCTAAAAAACACAAGCTGATAAATATAATATTTAAATAATTTCGTCGCTCGAAAAATAGGTCTACAAAAAAGATCGCACGCAATAAAATTTTCCCTGTCGCCTGTAGCAACTGCTATGGTGGATACCTGAATTATCCCTCCTAACTTCAATACTCGCTGCATGCTTCACACAGCGGATTCAAAACTGCTTCAAAAAAAAAAAAACTGATTAAAGTCCTATTTACAAGATTTCGTAACACGAAAAGCAGGCATACAAAGCCCGCTGCAAGAAACGAAGTGGCAGTAAACAGTTGCGTCACACGGCGATTAAGTGTCCAGTTCCTGAATTATTTTCAGCCTATTTTTTGTTGCGCCGCCGCTAATTTTTTCACAATGAGAAAGCACCTTCTGACGAGATTACAAAGCAAAGAGGGCGGGGAAGGCGTCCGTGAAGTGAGAGGCCTTCAAGAGATTTCAATTATGAAGGAAAAATCGGGTGGTCTCCAACATTTTACAGGGCTTAGCATTTTGCACTGAAAATAAGCAAGAAAATGGGAGAGCTTCGTTCCCAAGAAACTGCTTCCTTTGATGACACAGCGCGCGTGTTTTTCCTGGGGCTGGACGAGCAGAGCACAGCTGCAGGAGCAGAAGTGAATTGCCATACGAGAGGAAAATTTGAGAGCCTCCTCAAAACGTGCACTTCAGGACCAGTCTCCAGAGCTGCGAAAAAAGCACAAAACTCGCAAAAGCGAGCGCTGCAAAAAGGGACCTGGCAGGAGGGGACCTCCAGCGCACAGGCGATGCTCGGCCTCTTCAACAATCGTGCAGGGAATCAAAGCTCCAGAAATGAGCGCGACTTTTCCCTGCAGATAGCGGCACTATTTTTCTTCAGTTTTCGAGGCACGATGTTAGCACACACAACTGCTCTTCATCCGAAGACTATTTCAAATCTAGCCTCATTGTTTCGTTTCATTTATTTTCCAGTGCCGCGTAAGAATTCATACATCTAATAAATACGAAATTGTGTTAAGCAGGGCCTTTGTTAGATTAAATGTTAGTTTGAACCTCCCGAACCGCAACAAAGACGTTCCATAAAAATAAAAGAGGAAGGCACCATTAAGTATGGAATTATGGAACGCAGAATCTATGCACAAGGTGCATAGAAAAAGGAAATTGAGAAAGAAGTTTGAGAAACAAGATAAAAATTGAAAAAGCAATAGGGGCTAAAAAATAGGACAGCAGCGAATCGAGAAAAGAAGGTCCGTAACAAACCAAAAAACTTATTTACTTCAATAAAAGAAAAGCCTCACTAACATGTATCTCGAGACCTCACATATTTCCTGATGGGAGCGCTCATTCTCATTGACGCACTAGTTGTATCCCCATCAGCGGCAATTGTTGTAGCAATTCAGACGTGCTCGCTATAAATAAAATGCCGTTGATGAACAGAAACGCAAGCCAGGAAGCTCACAAATCACTTGTGAGCGAACTTCAAGTCTCAATTACGCGCAGGATCAAGTTCTAGTACAACTGATTGAACATGAACTACGTGCAATAAAACTGTTCACTAATTGGCTGGCGCTTAGAGTAACGTAGCCATTACATTGAATTGTTGGAGCGATTGGATGATCTGTCAAGATTGAATTATGTATGAGTTAGTTTGAGTCTTCCTATATAACCACAACAAAGGATGGAACCTTTTAGAATGGAGTTGGGGTAAGGGAGAATCCATTCACAAGACGTACCTCCACACCCCGAGCACAGAAAAAGCAAAATTGGTAAAAGTCTTTGGTATAAAGCCAAAATTGGAGAAGAAGAATATGTGAGACGAGAGAGTGAAATTTCATTTGCTTCATTTGAAAGCGCTTCGAAAACAGCTACAACTGAAATCAAGCGTTCTATACAGCATTGGAAATAAACATTTTTTAACAAATATTGTACACTACGCAGAGAGAAAGTAATAGGTGGGAAAGAACAAAATCGTATGTAGTGAAAAAATATAGCGGTGAGCCGAAAACAAAGATGGCCCGTAACAAACTTATCTAGTGTAGAACTAAAGCTATTTTTCTTAAACAAAAGCCTACCTAATCTTCCTTTTGGGATTTCGCACCTTACCCTCGGGAGTGTTATTTTCTATAAATACAATAGCTATCTCTTCATGAGGAAGGATCTGTCCAGATAATCCAATTTACACAGAAGCAGTTTGTTATTGAGAGTCTACAAGGTAACAGGTTTATGAACTGTCTATCAAGTATTAAAATTTATTGTTTTGTTGCATTATTCTGAGAGGAAAGAACGCTAGATATTGTATTCACTTTTTAAAACATTGCTTGCGATACGCCTGATCGAAGCGTAGCGCTCAAGTTCGTCCCGCTACCAAACACCCATATATGGGTAGTTACAAAAATTATGATCTTTTAATATCGATAGTATTTAATGAACCCAGTTAAAAATTGATGTTACAAAATTGCAAACATTTTTTTACTTTAACTTTGAATAGAATATTGAACTTCAGTTTAACCCATAGCAGTCAATGCTTTTAACTGAAAGTAAGAATGTTTGAGGCTTTCCCTGATTATCTGTCATTTGTTCACTATTTCAAGCAGAACTGCTGTCTAACTAAGACTTAATCAAAATTGAAACGTTCAAGGTTGTTATTACGACGGCTATCTAAAGGTAACCCAAATTTCTAAAGTTTAGTAGCACATTAAAGACAAAAATTCCGAGTTAGAGAACCATGCAGCAACTTGGGGTGTGATTAGATTAGATTATTAGTTAGTTTAAGCCTCCCTATCCGCTACAAAGGCGATCCAAAGAGAGGAAGGAGGAAGGCACCATTTAGTATGGAGTTTAGGGAACGTGGAATCTACGCAGAAAGGGCATAGAAACAGTAAGATGAGAAAGAAGTTTATGAAACAAGATCAAAGTTCAAGAAGAAAGTAGTAGGTGTTGAAAAAACAGGACAGCAGTGAACCGAAAAAAGATGGTCCGTAACAGAGCAAAAACCTATGTTATTTCAACAAAAAGGAAGCCTACCTAACCCTTAGCTCGGGCCCTCACATAATCCCCCTGAGAGCGCTAATTCCCATAGATACAATAGTTGTATCCCCCTGAGGGGAACTTGGGGTGTGGAGACCCCGCTCTGTGTAAGGACACATCGACCACGCATTTAGTCACGATAGATTCTTATTTTTCCTCTCGGTGTTTTGTCTTCGCGCTCCTAATTCATAACAAGGTAATTCGATTTTTTGGACTAGAATTCAAACTTCCATGTATACATGAACACGGTTCGAGGATCTCATGAAGAATAGTAAACGGAAATTCAAGTAGAGAAATTGAGCTTAGAAGTTCAGCTACTACAGGCACGCACATAGATTGACAATTGGGACACTTACTGTAACTCTCTGCTCTCTGAATCGTCACCAAACACAAGTAACCATACATATAGCAGTCTACGTTACATCTAACCACATTGAAGTTCGCTCACCTGCATCGGATTTCCCACCTCGAAGTCCTAAGGGCATCAGGAATATGGATATTTAGACACAGTTCAACCTTAATTATAAGCTCTCAGTTCGACAGCCCTTCTGAGCTTCCCAATTCAACAAATTGAAAGCACTTAATCCATCCACAAGTTTCAGTTCTCTCGGAAGCCACAGCCACAAAGTAATTAATCACTTATGTCAATAATTCTAAAGCGTCAGAATTTGCGGGGGTCATATTATGGAATTGAAATACTTCAAGTTATTTATTCAACAGTGGGTTATCATAAACTTCGCCATTTTCTCCAAACCAAGGCTCATGACCTTACAATTAATCAATAACTGTGGTTCAGAAAGTAATTATTTAGGTGAACAACCTATAATTAGACAATGAACTACGCACTGTACAAGACGTACATTAAATAGAAGAACTTTAAAAATTGTGAAATTGAAATGGTTATAACGAAGTAATTCATTTCAGTGCAAGCAGAACGCATTAAGATTAAAGGAACTTTTGAAGACCGAAATGGAAAGCATGTGATGGTGCAGGCCAGACCGACAGAACGGTTCTCGTTGTCACAAGAAACACGCGACGACAAAACATAGGAAGTTGGTTTCCTAACTACGTAAGTTAGAAAGCCCACGAAAGATTTCTACCACAACTGTTCCTGTGGCGGCGGTGAGCGGCAAATACCAGCGAGGAGCGTAAAGTTTTGGCGACGCTGGAGATGAAAATCAATCTCTTAAGTGAAGACTTTTCAGATCGTGAAGCGCAGGAGAATATTCTCTTTGTACAAAATCTATTAGTGAACGTCATCGGATAGTTTAAGAATGGGATTTCAAGAATGGAAATACATCTTGTTCTTTGAGAACAAAGTGACAGCAAAAAAAAGCGGTACAGGAAAAATTCTATCGGATCTGCACTCAAGATTTCCGATCGCTCAAATTCTATCGGAAAATGGGTGCAGTGACCGTATCACAAATTGCAGCTCTTGGTTTAATGCAGCACTGCAATTTAATCTCGCTGAGTGCGGACCACAGACTCATTCTAATATTAGTTCCAAGCGTAGACATCAGTGACTGGAGAGCGCCCTGGTTTGGCGTCCGGTTTCATGGCAAACGGAGAATTTGGCCTATTTGATATAAAGAAGAGATAAGGCAGGTGCGAGGAAGCCGTAAGGGTACACAACGAGTAGTATACAGCCAAGATGGAGGTCAAGAGTGGTCCCTCATACTTTCCGAATTGTGAAGCAGGTTGAGAATTGACAAATGAAGCAACAAATTACTAAAGTTAAGTTTATTAACACTTTGATTGCGACTGGCAAAAGTAAAAATTGATATTCAGTCAAATTTAAAGTCAATCGTAGTGAGCAAAGTTGAAATTAGCAAACGTTAACTGGATCGTGCCTTCATTGAGTTTTGAATCAGTATTTGTGAAAGTTCAGTTTGCGACTACTGGTCGGTTTGTGGCATCATAACTCCCTCAGTGATCACCGGTGGCTCATGTCGCATTGAAAGTGTCAAAGTCTTGTGAAGCCACCGAGATTTTTTTCTAAGTATTAAATTAAATATCCCATAAAGTGTTGGGAAAAGAATGCAAATCAAAAATTTTTCGTAACAATGGAAGAAAAATATTTCATATGAATGCTGAAAATAATGTCAGAAGATAAACAATTCTTCTACACACCGAGTATAAGGTTGGAAGAAGCTAGTTTTTCAAAGTAATTCAGGAAAAGTACGGAATACGCGCGCATAACCATGGATGACATCCGTTGGATAGAATCGGGGTCTCTTCAACCACACTGCATGCAAAGGCGACAATAAAAACTGAAAGTACAAACCCAAGTACCAAAAAACTCATTCTTGCCAGAAAAGCCGTCAACATTGCTGAAAGGCTGCTGAGACGCATCCGACAAGCATCAATCCTCAAGGCACGACGCTAAACTTTTCCGTGTCCAAAAAAGCATGAGAGGCCTGCCTTCCTCTCATGGTAAGTTGCCCCAAAACGCGCTCCATTCTCGTCAATGCTACTTTACTTGAGTCATTGACATGACTTCTTAGATAATTGAGTTCTAAAGTGGTCTGAGAACGTGCTACTGCGAGCAGCCAAATCCTTTGAGTAGAATCTTACCTGCCTGAAGTGCGGAGTGAAGTATCTTTCAGAAGAATCTTCACCTGCGAAGTGAAGTTGACGTCATGACGCTTCTTTCCACGGCCTCTGAACGGAAAATTAGCTCGTTAGATTACGCTTCAAAATATCTTTTCAAAGGAGTGTAAACGATCGCTCACTGAACGCCGTGAAGTAGAAAATCGAAAATATTACTAGCCAGCAGTAGAAAACAGTCCGCTCACAGAATCTGCTTTCAATTTCTGGTATTCTAACATCCAGCATCCATGGTGCTCTTGTAATTCGTGTTTGCATTTGTTCAACTTAGCTGATAAGTAAGTCAACATCCAATGGAGTTGATTTTCTCAGTATTCCTTACCTTCACATAAAATAATTATAGATAAGATTAGATGTTATTTAAAGCCTCACTAACCCACTAACCGCTTAAACTAACTGAAGGCACCATTTAATTTGGAGACGAGGGAACGCGGAATCTATGCAGAAGGGGCATAAAAACAGTAAGTTGAGAAAGAAGTTCTGAAACAAGATAAGAATTGAAGAAGAAAGTAGTAGGTACTGAAAAACAGGACAGCAATGAACCGAAAAAGTTGGTTCTTAACACAACAAACCATTTCATTTCATCGAAAAGAAGGCCGAATTAACTCTCAGCTCGCGCTCTCACACATTTTCCCCCTGGGAGTGCTAATTCCCTTAGAGACAAAAGTTGCATCCCCCTGCGAGGAGCTGAAACTGCAAATCAACATAAATTCATCATCATGAAGAAACACTTAACCTTTTAATCATTCGCAGAATAGCACGCAGATGACGCAAATGTTGCCAACAAATCGATTATCGCACAACGAAGTTTTAGAAATACATATCGTGCAGATCCCCTCCTGCTTCCAGTTTTTCCAGCTTCACCCTTCTTGAGAAACGCGATAAGCGCAGCTAGAAAGAATGAAATAGAGCAAGCATCTGCCGACATAAAACCCATGTCAACACAGACCACCGCACACAGCTCGCATACATAAGTAAACAATCGACATCCTACGAGGAGTGGAATACACAAAAATGTTCAACACCAGGAATGGAATACAAATAAGATGTATAACACCAGGAATGGAATACAAATAAGATGTATAACACCAGGAATGGAATACAAATAAGATGTATAACACCAGGAATGGAATACAAATAAGATGTTCAACACCAGGAATGGAATACAAATAAGATGTATAACACCAGGAGGAAATGCAGTAAATATCACATTTCAAAGTTTCCACCGGTTTAGGTTTTGTTCAACTTAGGTGACCGTCTTTGTGATGCCCAGTTGAGATTAGGTCGTATTTAGGTTAATGTTTCAGTTTAAGTAAAGCTGTATCGTCAAAAGATTTGTCTCAGGTAGCGCTGGTACAAAAAAAAAAGAGGTTCAATAAAATGAGTGAGCACCTAATGGGCATGTTACAATGGTGTGCGAAAATTAAAATATATATATATATATATATATATACTATATAGTATGTTTTTATTTTACATCATTTATTATTACGTATATCATTATTGAACAATATACGTATGGAAGAGGCCTGTTGTACTTGAAGTGAAAAAGACAGAGTATACGTAACTGCAACACTGATCATACAACGCATTGCTAATTACGATGACAAGTGTAAATGTTTTAAACACGTACTATGGCAATCAATGCCTACCAAACAATGGCTGCTTACGTAGAAGTGTTCGAAATGTTGAAATTCAACTCACTCATTCCTCGCCTGCAACGGAGATCTCAACTGTCTCGATCTTGCGGATCGAATACTTTCATTTGCAGTGGATTTCTCTAACTCATTTTTTATTTTAAACGACCTGTTCTGCTCGAAATAAGGGCACTTGACCTGCATTTGACCATGAGGCAACTTTTGAGGAACGCGTTTTCCGTAAGGTATGGTATTTGGTATTTACTGAGCCTTTTTCCCTCTAACAGAGAGAGGCCGAGTACAAATGACATGATACTTTACAGGGGATGTACATGATAGGGGTATCCTAGGTCCCTTGTCACGTCCGAGATTAAGGCCTTGTTTTCCTCTCGTTTAGTGCCTGTAGATAAGGTGAAGACGCTAAAATTGTAGACGGCAAGTTTCACGCAACCAAAAATTCTACTTGGCAATTAGTTGGCATAAATATGGGCAAAAAAGTTAGTTCTTACCATTAGATCCTGCTAATATGGCCCAAAAAAAATCGTAGTTTCCTTAATCAATGAAACGTCTCAACGTAACAGTTTATTGGTGTCCATCTAAACAAAAAAAGCTTTCTTCATTAGCAAAACATTCATCATTCAATCGTGGAACCAAGAAAATAAAGATTGATACACGACGTACATGCAGTTAACATTACGTGCTTTAACTCCAACGTGATGGTGAGAAAATTGGATTTGAGAGACACTAGACACAACCGGGTGTGCCAGCAGCGTTGTCGTTGTCCAAACTGCAAGCTACGAGCGTATTTTTCATTTTTATCCGACAAAACGAGCCGTGACATCAACACAATTTCGCAACTTGAATTAATTCGTAAGTGCTGAACAACCGAATATTGTCCGATATTATGGTAGCATATTTCATTTGTACGTTTTAGAGACACGAAATAGGGCCAAACTGAGCCCAAAAGTTGAAACTTTAAGCCTCAGTATCTTGGAAGCTGAGAAGTTTTAACACATTTTATACTGATGAAGAAGCGTTCATTTTTTCAGTCCCTGCCTGGAGTAAAAGTTCGTACTTTTCTTAACACCCTATTTGTGAATGTACAGATCACCTTTTTACCAGAGTTCCAAAACTTTCTATAAAATTTCGCCCATAATTCAAAGATTCAAGCACTTTGAGTTGGTTTGGAGGCAACATGCTGCTAAACTGCGGAACAAAATTCATAACCGTGCTTGAATAACTAACGTAGGACGTTGTTTGAAAATCTGACGCTTACAATAACCGCGTTGACAACCACAGGTTGAACTATAGTTCAATATTTATCTAAAATTTAAAATAAATTATAGCGAGTCATTTTGAAAATAGCAAACATTAACTTGATTGTGGCTTCATTCAGCTTTGATAATGTATTTATCAAAATTGTGTTTGTGACTACTTGTTGATTAGTAGCAGTGTAAAAATTCCCTGAGCGTACACCGGCGGCTCGCGTTGCGACCATCGTGTCGATGCACGACACGGGATGTCTCCCCAGTTGTCACTGCCGAAGTCGTTGCAAAAAAGTACATTCATTTTGTAAGCAAATATTACCATACTTCTCGTCCATCATCTTCGAAATGTAAAAGGAAACTTTCTGATTGGCAAACGCGACAAATATTCTCGAGAGAAATTTTGTGTCCAGCCTAATCTGCGAATCGAAGAACGCTTTTCAATACTCCGAATTTCCCCAATTTAAATTCTCCGAATTTTCTAAACAAATAGAAGTAAAAAAATAAAAACTGAACTTGCGATGCATCGCAGTTGAATAGGTCAATTATTACAAAACATCTTGACCACTAACTCAAGCCGGAGGTAACTGGTCATAACTATTCATTTATCTGAATCAACATCCGACAATTAACGTTTCGAAGAATATGTTTTGTATTTCCACGGCTCCGATTGGTGTTCGAAGTTAAATTTTTTCAGGCAGAATTTAAATCATATTAGGTGACTGTCCTGAGAGCCATTTGGCTTTCGGTGCAAGAGCTTCGCTTTAGAAACAATCTAAACAAAACCATATTTTTGAAAATAAAAAGAAATTCCGCACTCCAGAGTTGAGTCAAAAAACCACTCTCTGCTGCGCGCTATTTTCAAGAAACCATATTTCACGCCTTCTTGTAACTTTAAGCATCAATACCCCGCATAATGAAGCCCAGCTCAAATTCAATGATAACTGTAGATTAGAATAGAAATTCTTTATTTCTCTGCACAGCAGAGGACGGACCATTCTAAAAATGAGTTTTTAGATTAGATAAAAAAAACAGCAACAAAAGGATAAAATTATTGTATCCATGAGAATTAGCTAAAGGTTAAGTCGGCTTCTCTTTTGCTAGAATTGAAAAGGATTTTATTCTGTTACGGACCGTGTTTTTTCGGTTCACTGCTTTGCTGTTTTTCAGCACCTACTACTTTCTTCTTTAACTTTGATCTTGCTTCATGAACTTTTTTCTAAACTTATGTACCATGTGCATAGATTCCGCGTTCCCTTCGCTCCACACTAAATACGACCTTCCTCCTCTCTCTTTGGAACGCCCTTGTTGAGGTTCAACTCAACAAACTCCGCAACATTTAGTCAGAAATTATGAGAACTGGGAATCTATGCACAAGGTTTATCTTTACGTCGTGCGTACAAAAGAGCAAAATTGAAAGAAGTTGAACTAGATAAAAATGAAAAAGATGGGAACGGGGGCTGGAAAGACAGCAGTAAATTGGAAAGAATTGGTTCAAATTGAAATAATAAAAAAAATTTGTTTCAAATGAAAGCCTACCTCACCATTAGCTCGTGACCTCATATCTTTCCTTTGGGGGCACCAATTCCCATACATATAATATCGGTATTGCTCTGAGGGAGAATTCTCGAAGAACATGCAAGTCATGCCGTATCAAAAACGAAATTCATCCCAAAAGTAAGCCTGATTCAGTTAAAGAAAAAAGAATAGCTGTACAATCGGGATCACGGCCAGCCGAACAGTCCCTTTTATCTGCGAAATCTTGTTTCAGAGCTGACCAAAACAAGTTTCTTGAGAATAAACCAAATCTTGTGTTGGAAGGAAGCAGCGCTGCAAGCCGAAATTTACTTTCCGCAAGAAGCCCGTATTAAATTGGGATCTGAATTCCGATAAGCTTTAATTTCCCTAAGGCCCGATGATCCAAGGCACGGAAACCGGGAGAAAAACAGGGAGCAAGCAGTCCCAGGATCGGTCGTGTATGGTAGGTAGCGCGCCAGGGAAGCTTATGCAGCTCCTGAGGTACGTCGGAACAGGACATTGAAAATAATACACAGGGAACACATCCACAGCAATAAAGCAATAAAAAACCCAGAATCGGAGTGCCACTTTATCTAACCAACTACATGCAGGATCGGGGGTGAAAATTCTCGGTAAAGGTTTTCAGAATGGCTTCACGCTCGTTGCTCACAAAAACTCAACCAGACTGAGGGCTCTCAAGTTTTTCGCAAGCTGTTCTTAATCCGTTGTAAAAGCGCTTACAAATACAAGTTCTGCTCGGAATGCAGAAGTAAGTAAAAGTTTTAAAGCTGAAGAAAGGTACAATTCCAAAAATTTGATACGAAAGTTCAACACTTGGGTTTTTAATAATTTCATGATACAATGGGGCCATAAATCTAATCGGTGGACGATATTTTTTGTAATATCCATATACCAGTGATTTAATCAATCGAGAGCAACACAGTAAGAGTAAACTATATATTTTAGTTCGCTGCATGTTAGAAAAGAGATGGAAAGAGACAGAACACTTTACCTAGTGAAGCTATAAAAAGCCGCAATATGTGTTCCAACACATATCTATAACAGTGATCCAGTCTCATTATGTCGCTTCAAAAATTCTTGTGCATGAGAAATATCTTAAATTAAGCCCACTTTCCTCTATCAACAACAACATTTTATTCGAAGGTGTCGGTTGCTGGATCACAAAGTGCGTGAGACAAATGTACATAAAATAAAATTACGTTTGCTCAGGAGGTTTACTTAAGAGGCTACAATCCCGTCCGCAAGGTACATAAATAATCCAAACACGGGTACAACCAAGTTATCCAACATTACGCTGGCAGGTGCCTTAGCAATTTAACAACGATCAAACAACAAGGTAAATACGCACAAACTAATGAATGACTCGACACAAGCTCTCACCCGACACAAATTCATGTTCTTTTACTCAATGAGTGAATTCAATTTTCATTTCCCTTCTCTGAGATTCGAAACTATTATTTGCACTTCTCAATAGAAAGCTATCGTAATAAGGTATCTGTCAAATATATAGGATACTTTCGTTTTATAACGAAAGACAGTGATTTCCAAAAAATTTACTGCACATGAAATGAAATTCAACCACCAATGGTTTTAAATGTTTGTTAACACAAAAGGTACTAAGTTGATAGACATACCATAAGGATCAAACAATAAATGTGGTAGAGGTTCATTATGGAACTGAGCGAAGCAAAATTCAAATTTCTTATTTTAGATATTTTACTCCAGACACAAAGGCTAAGAGCTTATAAATACTGTTAATTCCAAACTAACAAGAAATGCCTCGGAAGATAGTTTTTCTTCCATTCACGTAAGAACTAAGGCTTTCGCTTTGGCAGTCGTTGATTTCGTTGAAGGTAAAGTGGGTGGAAATAAATGATTTTGCATCTAAAATTGAGTTAACATTACGAAAACTTGAAACTACTTTTCGTGCATACCTATCAGCAAGTACCTAGTAACCAGCTTGGGGAAATTTCTTTACCACATAACGGACAATTTGTAACGTATTTATTTACCAAAAAAACGCTTCCACATAAGATTCCTTCGAGTCAGAAAAGACTAAGAGCTGCCGTACAAGGCTGACAAAAACTTCATTCTAAAAATATGAGTGATCAAAAACGAAATAGTTCCAAAAAGCATGTAAGGAAGAAAAGTTTATTTCCTGAATTTTTAAAGCTTTTCAATATAAAATTTTTATCGATAAATTAGATTAGATGTAAGTTTAGCCTCCCTAACCGCAACATAGGCTTTCCACAGGAAGGAAGGAAGAACGCACCGTTTATTATGGACTTGAGGAAACGTTTATTCTATGCACAAACGGCAGAGAAAGAGTAAGCTGAGAAAAGTGTTTTTAAATACATTAAATCTGAAGGTTAGATTAGACTAGTCGTTAGTTTTAGCCTCCCTACCCGCAGCAACAAATGCGATCCAAAGAGTGGAAGGAGTAAGGCACTATTTAGTTTGGAGTTAAGGAAACGCGCAATCTACGCAGAATGGGTATAGAAACAGTAAGTTGTGAAAGAAGATTATGAAACAAGACCAAAGTTGACGAAGAAAGTAGTAGGTGCTGAAAAATAGGACAGCAGTGAATCGAAAAAAAGATGGTTCGCAACAAAACGGAAAACGTTTTCTACTCCAACAAGTAGAAGGCTTTCCTAACCTTTAGCTCGAGACCTCATATTTTGCCCCTAGGAGTGCTAATTCAGAAAGGTACAATAGTTGTATCCTCCTGAGGGGATCAAAGTGAAAAGAAAAATTGTGCGAAGTAGTCTTAACTATTACACCCAAGTGGTAAAACAAAGAACCCACTCTGCTGGTACTCCAATAAAATGTACGCCTTGAATATTTTCTCCGTTAAAATTATTCAATCTGTTGGCGCGAGCTAACATCCGACCCAAACAACTTCGACTACGTTCTTATTTTCGGTCGGATCAGAAGTAATTTCAGCAAACGACTTTTTATGCCCTCATTTGGCCGGAGAAGTAACACAGGATTTTTGCTAAAAAACTGTTAAGTGTTGCTATAGTACCATTTCACGGGATATCGACGACTGAATTTGGCTAACTCAAACTTGCCCTTCGATTCGTCACAATATACGCATAATCTCACACCACTGGCCCTTAACGCCATGAATTATTTGCACAACCAGGAAGTGCTGTGAACTATATGTCGCTCACTCAAGAAGTTTGTTTAATAACGCAAGTATCGCAAGCAAAACTATAGCAACAGTGAACTCAGCTTGAAGATAACAAGTACCTTAGTCTCCACATTCATTTTCTAAAAGCTCTGCAGGCAATTTAGTGCATAAGAAGCTTGTATTATTTTCGTTTGACGAATTCGTCACACTCGGGCGTAAAGGGCTAGTCTGACATCGATTTATGTGAGCAGCTTCGGAGATGAAAGAAGCATAGCTCATAGTGTGTCGTTTAATAGTACAGAAACTCGAGAGACAAATTAAGAGCGATGAATATAGATAGCGCAGCACCTAGAACAGCACAGCTCGAATTTCCCAATACCATGATACGCAAACGAGTGCACGTTTACGAAACAGGGGTCACGTACAAAACAACTAAAGGAGCTTCAAAGGGCAGTAACGTTCGATCGCTGGTGCTAGCATTCGGTGTCTTTAAAGTGGTCGTAGCCATTCTTAGCGTCTCTCCATAACTGACCATTTGAGGAACACCGATATTTAGGAGCCGAGTTAGAGACTGCCTATTGACGTTCGCTGCCTATCGAAATTCACAAACAATTATTTATTGCTTATTTCAATCGTTAAAAACATCGTTCTCTACAGGGTCACTTAAAACGCTACCAAAATACCGGATTTATCTTCACTGAGCAATGGGGACACCATAAAAGACGCCATAAATTGGGGAGGTTCAGTTAGTCGAGGGAGCGGCTCGGTGTTGGATGTGGACGGAGGGACCGACTGGAATTATTTCCAGATTTACCAGATGACGGAAAGAATTACAGCAGGTTTTCGGTAAAACCACTTCTCATTTTCTGGTAATGGGAAGAGGGAAGGTGCACCTGAAAATGTTCCACCTGCAAACTGTTGCTCGTTTAATTGATACGCTTGTAGAAATAGAGGGATTTGACACTCAAATATTTCTTGGAAAAAAAAGTTTCCCGATACTCGAATATATCTACGAAAAAAAAGCGTTCCGATACCCGAGTATTTCTATGGGCAAAAAAGTATTCTGATACTCGAATATCATTATGATTTCCACGTCCCATGCGCATAGATTCCGCGTTCCCTTCGCTCCATCCTAAATGGGACCTTCCTCCTCTCTTTGGAAAATGATAACAGAAGAGCAGATCACGCTGAAAACACGTTTTCACATTCGTAAGGTGCATTCGAGGAGTGTTGTAATGTGAACAAGTTTTGGATAAACCGATAAAAAAATCGAGGGACGCGCGGGCACAAACTTCGCATTCAGTAACTGGGACATGGAAGTCGTAAAAGTAGAATAAAATACAGTTCACTTGCACTTGTTCTCCATATCTTCGTTGTGTGAGATGCTGCCGATCATCACAGACCCATAATGTAAGAAATAAAGACGACCGAGATTATTAAACCACAGCACCTCCACGCCTTTCAACACTTTGACTGCGACGTGCGCCACCGGTGGTACACGGAGGTCATTTTCATAATGTTGCTGACCGACCAGTAGTCGCAAATGCAATTTTCATAAATACTTAATCGAAGCTAAATGAAAGCAAGATCTAGTTTATGTTTGATTTTTTCAAAATAGTTTGCTACAATTGACTTTAAACTTGAGTTTGGCATTGCACTTAATATTTAGTAGTCGCAGTGAAAGTGTTAAGAGATTCCTGATCACCACAAGCCCGTGATGCAGTAACTAATGACAAATAAGATTCCCTGGCAACAGCAATAAGTCAACACGCAAATAGAAGCTCGGCATTCACGAGGCATAATTTTGGGATTTCTAGCAAAGCAGTGACGCAAAATAAGATGAACACGTTTCCTGCGATGGGTTAAACCGAAGTTCAATATTTAATAAAATTTAAAATGTTCCCCGCGTATTGGGCCACAAGTGTACCAACAGGTAGATTGCCCACTTACGTGCCGGTATAAATGCACGACAGTATTTTTATATGTTTCATGACGTTCTTTTAAAAATAATTATTATCATACGAGGTGAAATGTTATCGTGCAATTGTATTTTTCATGTTTATTAGAAAAAATTACAATTTATTCAAGCTGAAAAATCGATTTCCCTATTCTGCTACTTACAACCTTACCAAACCAACCGGTCAGCCGCGGAAACGCGGGGAACGTGTTGATTCCAATTTGAAGTCTATTGCAGTGAGCAATTTTGAAAATAGTAACCATTAACTCGATCATGCTTTCATTTATCTTTCATATAGTATTTATGAAAATTGAATTAGTGACTACAGGTCGGTCAGCAGAATAATGGAAATTTTCTCATTGACCACAGCTGGTCCCTTCGCAGGAAACGTGTTTATTTTTATGAAGGTGTTTCAGGATCCCAGATTTTCTGCGCCCCGTGAAGGCGGCCGGTATTCAAGTTGAAAGCATCTCTTCACTGCACTGTCGGTTTGGAATAGCGAATAAAAATTAGTGCCACTTATTATGGCCAACGAACGGTAACACTGAACATGTTCACCGCGTTTCCACGGTTATGCAGTAAACGGTCACCTTGGTTGTGGGAAGCAGAACTGGGAAATTGACTTTTAATGCTCCACTCCATTTTTATCCACCCTAAAAATTTTGACTAATACAATTATTAGCAAACGCTTCACATTTACCAAATCGCTCATAGAATCTGTCCAAATTTGGCTAGTGTTTAGTTACCCTCACTCTCAGTGCATTTACTCACCAATCTTTGGGTACAACGAAACGCAAATCCGGGCTCGACTTTCAGAAAATTTACATTTCATAATGCGAAGACGTTTACCGAGTGAATATCACCTCGCCAAGCTTGGGGTACACGTTCAGCGAGAGCACATACCACTTTACACTACGGCCGCCACGCGCTGACTGAGCAAACCCGGCAGCGTGATCCGTTCCGCTGCGGCGGCTCCGTGCACTGTCTGAGTTGCTCCGGCATTTTCAACTCTCAAATCACTTTATTTTCTCCCGAGCACATCAACGATGCTGAAAACAACAAAAAGTGTGGTTAGGATAACTATTAGGAATGTGTTCATGCTATCATGTACAAGCAGTATCCATTAGAAATAAATACTTCTCTTCGTGGTTAAGATTGCCTAGGCGTCCGCGCATTCATAAATAATTTAAAATTTGAGCTGAAGAATTCTAAACCGTCAGATTTACTTCAGAAAAGGTAGCACAGTAATAAATGAGAAAAATATGTCGTCAGTAACAGTAATTCAGGAATTCAAGAGACATAAAGTCTTTGAAACAGAAAAAATGAGAATCCCAAATCGTTAAAATATTTCAGGAGTTCAAAAATTTCCTGACGGCGCATAAGGCTCGAAGAAAACAGTTCTAAAACAGCAAAGAAAAATCAGAATAAATGATTCTGAGTATGACTTCGAGCATCAGTCACGTATGGGGCAAAAGTTTTCTCCAAGTGATGGGCTAACACTTTAATTAAAGTTACCAGTAAGAAGGAGTAAATTGAGGTTGCACATTTTCGTTTCTCTGCCGTTCGCTAAATAAACAAAAAAATTACATACACTCGTTTAAACAACAAACCTTTAGAACGAAATCTAATTGATCGCTCCATTTTACGCCTTTATTCATTTGCAATTGCAATAATTTTCAGTTATCAACTCTGAGAAAAGGGTTGACATACCACTAGCAAGAATTTCTTCCTACAGCCTCTCTGACTCGTCTTTTCGATTTTATGTATCGACAGACCAGCCGCTTGCTCTAAAAAAAAGTCCCTCATATGTACAAAGAACTGAACCCGGTAGTTTTTCGTGTGTCGAAAGCGTAACGTTCTTGTTTTGTGTAACGAAAACGACTGAGGGAAACACTGCAAATTCATAATTACTTGCCTGTTTTCTGTCAGCATTTTTGTATTTAGTTGGCAAGCATTTTCAAGTATTTTGTTATCAGTTTACTAAAAGATGTTAAAATTAGCAGTTTATTATAAGGGTATTATATAGGGTATTAAGTTATTCCAGCATTAATAGATAACAAACGATTTAGTTGATTACTCGAATTGACGTGGAGGTAAACTATTTATCTAGCCTAACCTAGCCAACAATGTGGACAATCAAATCAATACCTTTGGGAATTACCAATAAAAACTCGTGGAAATAAATTACATAATGTTGACAGATAACAAACAAGCATCAATTATTTCACTAAGGTTGAGTGAAACAAACTGAAAAATCAATACGGTAGCATACCAAGATAAGGCGTGTGTGTGCTTTAGTACCGAAAAATTGACCAGCAATTCGAAAGTGTACTGCGATGGACAACTTTTTTCTAATATTCTCATATGAAAAGCTTCGAGAAAAACAAAAATAAATCCTGTGGGCTCACGTTAGCGCTTGCAGTAAAGTTAAAAATCACCGAGAAGGAAGCTACAGAAAAATTGAACTCGAAACACTTTGGCATCCACACTAGAGCAATAAGATTTTTACTGTCACGTAAGTGAAAAAATGGCTACTTATTAAGAAAATGTAACAATGCTTCAACCAAAGGAACGGTACTAAGAGGCACTAAATTAATTAACACATGGTTGTTCAACCAAGAGGGGAAGCCATAGATCAACGAAGAAGAAAATATAGATAAATTATTGAAAATATATCAGAAACAAAGAACTTCCTGTGGTAGGCCCTACGAACATTCGATGGGGCTTTTGTAATGATAATTCCAAATGTCGAGTCAAATTCACCTCGGATTCTTACGTGGACTTGAGAACGTGACTATTGTAATTTCAATATTCCGCATAACTCCAGCATTCCGCACAACTCCAGCATTCCGCACAACTCCAGCATTCCGCACAACTCCAGCATTCCGCACAACTCCAGCATTCCG
>JACJUY010003612.1:0-38664 GCA_014220935.1 Platorchestia sp. MABIK
CTCAAGTCTAGGACAATGGTCAAATTTGAGTATAGCTACCTGTGGGCCCGATATTCTGATGATCTTTTAAGAATTTGATGTTCTATCATTTTCATGGGCCCTCAAATTATGTGAGTTTCGAATAAGAACTTGTATGTGTGACTGAAAGAGGGGCATCAAGAGGAGAACTGGTGGAGGCAAAGAGAATACATAACGCATGTGCGTACGACGTACTGCATGAAATTAAAAAATTGAATTGTGTTCGCCGTACTTTGTGCAACGCGTTACTTGCTCTTAGCAGCTGTGTACATTGTGCAGAACTCTGTAAAACTGTTTATAGATATTGAGGGGATACTGCTTATGGAAACCACTACCTAAAAAACCTAAACCACCACTGCCTAAAAAATGATGTTCAAAGTTCATTTTAGTGAG
Source organism: Platorchestia sp. MABIK (assembly GCA_014220935.1). Taxonomy (NCBI): domain Eukaryota; kingdom Metazoa; phylum Arthropoda; class Malacostraca; order Amphipoda; family Talitridae; genus Platorchestia; species Platorchestia sp. MABIK. The sequence goes on from JACJUY010003612.1 coordinate 412, forward strand.
CTTCTAGAAAGTCTCCTAAAAAGCGTTTTTTGAATCTTTATTCGACTAAAAATTGTGCATTGAGAATCTATTGCTCCATAGTTATTTGTGTGTTCTTGACTCGTTAGTGTTTACACTCTCTCGTAGCTCGTTGCAACAAGTACATTCATCTGACCAAATAGAGTTAAATTACATTTTCACCTGTAGAACAGTGCCATATGAGCGAGTGTTAACTTGCTTGTGTGATTCTTTAAAAAATACTAATCACTTTTTTGGTGATGCTTCTGGCCCGAGAATTACTTTTGGTATTCATGACAACTATGAAAGATTTCTTGTCTATTTGGTCGCTTTTTTAATCACTGGTTCGTTTCATACAAGAGGGTTTTCTTTTGAAGAAGCATGAATGACCCCTGATTGCTGACTTGAATAGCATGACTCACTTGGGTGCCAGCTATGACATGTGGATCAGGTTTCTATTCGATTCAACAGTTGGTGGTAGAATCTTAGGAGTTCCTGTATGGAAATGCATACATCTGCAATGCCTGACTAATCGAAAACATTGGCGTTAGAGTGAATTGCTAAGGTTTGACACATTCGTTCGTGCTTACAAAACCGGAGTTAACAACTTTTATTTGGGTAAATTTCTTGTTCCATGTATATTTATTCATGTTTACTAAATGTGACTCGAAGTACATATTCATTAAATGGGAGTTTTGATTAAATTTTGTGATAAAATTTTGAAGTTTTAGCGTTGGAACTGCAGTCATGCAGTGTTTTCGGGAACATAACACTATCGAAATTTCAAGGAAAGATCAGTTCTAGTTTGACATTGCATAGCCTGCGTAAAAAAGAGCTCTTCACCTCGACTTTCGAGATATTTGGTAAGGTGACTTCGTTAATTTTTTTCGAAATAAACCCCACAATTTAATTTCCGAGTAATATTACAACCTAATGTAAACATCCATCAAGAATAATTATGGTATAGGTCTGAGGATATATTTGACATTTATTTCTTATAGTTTTTTCAACTTATCTTCCTGCAGCAGTTCCGCAGTGTATCTCATCTTTTTGTGAAAACCTCCTATATCTTAGGAAATTTTCCGTTTGATTTTTCATCACTTACGTATATTGATGCAGTGACTCTATCTAACCTAAATCCTGTATATAGTTTTAACACGTTGACTGCCTATTGGGGCATTAGAGTACCAGTAGGTAAATTGCTCACCTACGTATCGGTGCGAATGAAGAGCATTTCAATTATTTCAACGTCTTTTTAAGGAGAGATTTAAGCATACGAGGTAAAATTTAATCATGCTATTACATTTTCACATCTTAACGAAAGATGAGAATTTTTTTCGAGCAGTAAAGTCGTTTTTTAAACTGAGCAACTTACAACCTAACCTAACATGGGACCGCTGGACGCACATGTGCGTCCAGCGGCAGTGAACGTGTTAAGTTACAGTTGATGCAGGTACACAGGACAAGGTCCACCTTCACGACATAACGAAACTTTCAAACTCCTATACAGCATATTTTTCTATAATCTCGTAATTTTAACTGGATTAATTACTCCAGAAAAGTCATGGAGCGCTTTTGTGACAGAATTGACCTACATGTTGGAGTGACACTTCTCAAATTCCAACTCTAAGTGAAACATTACCGTTACAATATTAAAATCAATATTGAAAGTTTGAAACAAAATGAGCTGTTAACTTTCCAGAGCCACGATGAAGAGCGTGGCAGTTTTGATGTTGGTCCGCACATAGAAATTATCATTAAAAGCTTGACCCTAAATGAGCTATTAACTTTCCAGAGTCACGATGAAGGGCGTGGCAATATTGATGATGGTGGCGGCGTGCGGAGTGACGGGGACCCCCACAGCGCAGAGCAACACCGCCACCTCCAGCAGCTTCGCCGCCAACGGCGCCGCGGTCTCCGAGGCGGTCGGGCCGGACGGCGTGAAGCAGGGCGAGTGCGCCTACTCCGACAACACTGGACTCAGCATCCGGGTGCGTCTTTTGCAAAGTAGTGTATTGTGTTCCTATGGTTAGGGCACAGCAGGTGCAAATATACACTGTGTTCCGATGGTTAGGACATGGGTGTAAAAGCGGTAAATTGTGTTCCGATGGTTAGGACATGGGTGTAAAAGCGGTAAATTGTGTTCCGATGGTTAGGACATGGGTGTAAAAGCAGTAAATTGTGTTCCGATGGTTAGGACAAGGGTGCAAAGCAGTACATAGTGTCCCAATGGCTAGAACACAGGGGCAAAGCAGTATATTGTGTCTCTGTGGTTAGGACACAGGGGCAAATATACTCTGTGTTTCGATGGTTAGGACACGGGTGTAAAATACCTGGCGTGATTTTTGGAGGTTAGATTAAGATTAGATTATATGCTAGTTTAACACGTAGACTGCGAGGGGGTTAAACTAAAATTCAATATTTAACTCAAATTTAAAGTCAATTGTAGCAAGCAATTTTGAAAACATCAAACAATAACTGGGTAGTGCCTTTATTTAGCTTTAATTAAGTATTTATGGAAATTGAGTTCGTGACAACTGGTCGGTCAGCAGCACATGAAAATCCCCTCCGTGGCCACAGATAGCCCACATTGCGGTCGAAGTGTTAAGGGTACAAAGAAAACTTTGAGTGTTCATCGCAAGTTTTCTTAGCTATTTGGTACCAAGTTTGCTGTGCAGATCATAGAAATTTACAGAGGGTGAAGTATTGTGGTTAGATGTGTGAATTTTCGATTTCTATCAAGGAAATAAATAGGCCTATGTGTCATCCAAATTTCGTTTTTGTCTGCTGTCTTATAACGGCGTTTTAGACGGTATGTAACCTTGATGGGCTTGAGCGATATTGTTGGTCAAGCGAACAACTTCCAAGAAAACTGAATGCATAGAATTTCCTTATAACTGTTGATTTTTCTGTGGAGAGTATATGTTATGAATTTATGCTTGGATCAAAGGTTCAGAAAACAACACCCGACAAGGTTCGACGACTTATGTTGCACAATGCATCAGCAAAATGGTGATTCTAATCGGTGAATTTAAATGATTAAAGGATGAAATACGATTTCCTGACATTTCTGTCTTTGAATTTAAGTTTCAAGTTCAGTGGATGATGGATTCTAGTGTACGATCAATTTATTTAACAGAAATAAATGTTGCTGTTTCATGTATATATTTTGTTTGATTTTTTTTCCATGAAGAGTGTTTCTAATGGCCTATCAACAAGAATTTATTAAATTTTTATGTAGAAAACGCTGTAGAACACGCGTTAAAGTATACGAATAAAATGCTCTACTCGAAGTTCACTTCTGCGTTACCTTTGAGTTGGCTTCTCTGAAATACGTTGTAAGTTTTACACGCTTACTTGTTTACGAGTGTACGTATTTTCTGCATTTCTGGGGGGTGTTGAACAAAACGTATTTTATGATTTTACGTTAGTTTGGGAAAGAGTTTGGTTTTATGTTAGTTTGGGAACGTTTTGGATTTTACATTAAGTTGGAATCGAGTTGGATTCAACGTTAGGCTGGAAGCGTATCGGGTTTTACATTAGGCTGAAAACATGTTGGGTTCCACGTTGAGCTAAAGAAATGGAAAAAGAGCTAGGTTCTACGGGTTTGGAGAACCCACACAACCGTAGGTTGCGAAGTGAAAAAGTGTTGGGTTTCAGGTTGGGTTGAAAACGGGTTGAATTTTAAGCTATGTACGAAACTTTTTTTTGAATAAACTCTGAACTTTTCCAGGTAAGGTACGTTTTCCGTCCCAACGCTGAGCCCGAGTTCGCCGTGGTGAAGGGCGACCGAGGCCAAGACCCAGCGGCGGCCTACAAGACCTGCATGGAGGCCTACAGGCAGAGCCAGACCAATGCTCAGTCCGCCTTCTCCATGGGCTTCAATCCTTTCTTCAACCCTTCCTTCTTCGACGCCTTCCCTTTCTTTCCCTTCTCGAGAAGTGGAGGAAATGTGAATGAAGCAGCCGGTGAGATTTTTCTTCTTTGATCTAGTGTTGTGTTTTGAAGAAATAAAAAATCTTATGAGTGCATAAGAGTTTTCATTGAGTAGGACGACGAATTAGTTTTAATTTTGGTTTTGGTAAGTCTCTTTTCATTTCTGTAGAATAACGTGTCTCGTCTACCTACTTCACTGAAAACTCTTCAGCCCCTTGAGTGATACGCATTCCTGTTTAGAATTTTAGGAATTAAATTTTTAACGCAATAGAGTGAACAAATGTAGGGTGAATTCCCATCTGCTGCATGTTTGTGACTATTTATGGTTTGGTGTGGGTGCTGCATTGGACTTCAATTGCCCTGAAAAATTTTCCGTTCTCCTGCATGAAGCTATACTTAAATTTGATCATTGTGCTAGACTTGAGAAACAATCTACTTCTGCATCGCTTGTGGTGAATAAATTTTTCAAAATTGTTTTTATATTGCTTTTTGTGGTTTGAGCAGAGCCATTGAACGGTGTGCCATCTGCCCGCGTTGATTCGTTCGTCAACAAGGTGGAGGCGCAAAACAGAGCTCTGCTGCAGCGTAACTTGGAGGTATGGGCAATTGTTGGCAGGTATGAGTGACTGTTGACAGGTGTGAGCGACTGTTGACAGGTATGAGTGACTGTTGACAGGTAAGTGCAACTGTTGACAGGTGTGAGCGACTGTTGACAGGTATGAGTGACTGTTGACAGGTATGAGTGACTGTTGACAGGCATGAGCNGTGACTGTTGACAGGCATGAGTGACTGTTGACAGGTAAGTGCAACTGTTGACAGGTGTGAGCGACTGTTGACAGGTATGAGTGACTGTTGACAGGTATGAGTGACTGTTGACAGGTGTGAGCGACTGTTGACAGGTATGAGTGACTGTTGACAGGTGTGAGTGACTGTTGACAGGTATGAGGGACTGACTCAAATTTAGTCGCTAACTTTTAAGTTTCGTCCTCTTTTTTTAAATTTCTCCATTCTACAAACGTGCGGGTAAATAGTTCCAAGGAAAATTTCCCTTCATGTGGGTGCAACTATTGTGTTTTTGGAAACTAGCTTCCTCAGGGGGGAAGTATTGGATCCCGAACGAGGATTACGTAGGTTTTTTTACGTCGTATTAAAATATGTTTTTGTTTTCTTTGGGACTATTTTTTTCGGTTCACTGCGGTTCCACGCTTTAAATCCACTTAAAATCCACGTAGTGAAGGCGTTGTTGAAATTTACATCAATTACAGCTGCTAGAGATCATGTCTGACCTCCACGTGGGAAATTTTCCGGGAAATTTTTCATTTTCAACTCCTAGAGACTTTGTCTTGTCTTCAGCCGCGAGTTTTACTTGCAATTTATTTGGTTTTCGCAGCTTTCAAAAGACTTTGTCTTGTCCTCCGCGTTGGATTTCATGTTCAATTTTTTTTTCTGGCAACTTTCAACAATTTTTTGTGTTGCCGTCAGACTGGGATTTTGCCTTTAATTTATTTCTTTTTCGCAGCTCTCAAAAAAAACATTGTTTTGTCTTCAGCCGTAGAGTTTACGTTTAATTTTATCCGCATTTTTCAAATTATTTTATCTCGTCTTCAGCTGTGAATTTTACCCTTAACTATTTTTTTTTCGCAGCTTTCAAAATACTTTCTTGTCCTCACACATAAAATCTACGTGAGATTTATTTTTTTCGCAGCTTTCAAATGATTTTATCTTGTCTTCAGCAATGAATTTTCCCTTTAATTAATTTCTCACACATAAAATCTAACTATGATTTATTATTTTATCAGCTCCAAGAGAACATGCGTCGCCTGGAACAAGAGAACCTGGAGATGCAGCGGCGCATCGTGTCGCAAATCGGCGGCTGAGCGCGCGACGTTCCTCTAGAACTTCTTTTGCTCTGTTAATTGACAGAAGTGAAAAGAATTTTGTGCATTGTCAACTGATAGAAGTGCGAGACTTTTGCTGTGTTAATTGACAAAAAAAAATTCTCTTGCTCTGTCAATTGACGGAAGACAGACAAATTTATCTTGGTATGTCAACTGACAAAGGCGAAAAAGACTTTTGCTTTGTTAACTGACATGACAAAAAAACATCTCTTGCTATGTCAATTGGCAGAAAACAAAAAATTATCTTTCCATGTCAACTGTCTGAAGCGAAAATACTTTTTTCTTATGTTGGCGGAAAGATGATAAAAAACTTTTTTCTCTACGTCAACTGACGAGATAAGATTGCAGGACTGTCCATTATAATACCTAGCTGAAGCAGGGAATTATTTGCGATGACTTGTCGGGCGAAATTTCTTATTGGCAGCCGAGTGTGCAAACTTTCATTAAATGAATTTCTTCTCGGACAGAATCGTGTTAACTGACGGTTCGCTGAAAACTTACAGGATCAATTCTTGTTTTTAGCAGTCGAGCCTCGACGGAATAAGTATTTTTTACTTTGCTTATTTTTTTACACTGGAATACCTTCAAGCTATGAAATTTAAATACCACCGGAAGTTTTTCATATTATTGTTGTTTCAAGTTCTGTAAAACTTCTTTTCTCATGAAGGGGTAATGGAATTTTATGCACCTATTGATTATAATTATTATTCTAAGCTGCTGTTTTTGCCGGAAATAAAAGTTTTTTAACCTCGTGTGACACAGAGAGTTTCATGGCTGTTTTCTATGTGTTGGTTTTCAATTTCTTTATTAATATATAATAATCACTTTGCGAGTGAAGGCATTATACATGTATCAGATTAAAGTTCATGCTTCCGAACTCCATTCTGTCGTATGATTTTCATCCCATGCGCGATAGTACTGGTAGAATATCCTGAAAAAATCTCTGCGACAATTTTACGAAGTTCATTCCAGTGTAGAATTGGAAAGAAGAAAGAAAAAGAAAAACGTTTTTATTTTTTTTCGAAAAAAAATGGAAATGGAGAGAAAGGAATACGTGTCAACGACTGTTCTTGAGTCCGAATCATTTGTTTTGCACAAGTACAAGAATATTTTTGTTTGTCATCCAAAACTAGAAGATTTATTTAAAGAAAATTCAAATGCCGTCCTTTTCGACGGGCACTCTTGTATACCAAAATGACATGCGAACAAGAAATACTTAAATGATACAATAACCTGGTGTGCCATGGATGATCATTCAGCTATGCAAATTATCCTGTTTTTTAATCAGCCCAATACTTTACAAAGCTCATCGAGAGAGCATTTCTTGGGTTTCCAAAACCAGTTTCATATCTCTCATGAATCATCTACGTCAGCAATGGCAAGTGTATACTTGCTTCACAATTTTCTCGTTAACAGAAATTGTCATTAGAGACAAATAGAGTTCATTTTACGGCTTTACGACACAGAAATATGATATGATGTTTCTCTTACGACACATGTTCCTCAAGAAGCGGACACTAAACAAATATATAAATAGATGAACACAGCCAGGGCATTTTTGAGAATAACCAATTCTAAAATTAGCTCTGAAAAGTATGGGGGTGAAACATCAAAAAAAGTTTACGACGGGAGGGCATCGTTTTGATTATTATTCAAAAACGTTCCACCGTCAAATAAAGTTCTGTACAGCGCGCTATAAACGAGTTGTATAAACTCGTTAAGCTGAAAACGGTTGTCTATAAACTGAAGACAAGACAACCATGAGTACTCTATTTGATTTCGTGTAGAAGACAATTTCCAACGTAATTTTCGAAATTCATAATATAAAATGGAGCTCAGGATAGAAAATAGCCAGAAGATTAAGTGAATAATCCTTTCCAGGAATTTCCTTGAAGTCTGACACCGTTATTCATAAATTAAATGTTATACAGGGCTCGCGAAAATGATGAAGTTAATTAAATGATCATGAAGTGGGTCAGAATTCTTTTGGCAGCACTATTACCTCCACACCAACTGTAGTCAGTAGTCACTATTATTAACTGACTCTGCTATCAACGATTTTTAGCTGACGTCCGAACATCCATTGCAGTGTGTATATTAAGACATTTAGGACATAACATGACAGCTATATGAGATAAAAACACAACTAGAGATACTCTGAGAAAATAAGTGCTGTGAGAATAGATAATGAAAAGAAACAGCAACAGATCGCCTCGTATCAGTGAAATGTCCCTCCGTAAATAGAGGAGGAAATAACAATAACAACTGGTAAGCATAGCTTTGTGATTCGAGATCAGTAATCTTGAGAATTTTCAAGAATAAGATGCAAAATTGTTACATTCTCCTGAGCACTTGAATCAGGCACGTAATGTTATTTTTCAACTCTTTTAGTTCCTCATCTTTAAAATTTTTTTTAACGCCATGAAAAATGAGAACAGTACGTGTTTAAGAGCCTCTGGATAACATAACTCACCGAATCGTCTGATTAGCTAAAGAGTTATTACTATTAAATTACCTTTGACTTGAATGAAGTTCAAAATGAAAATCCTAATCTTTTTTGTGTAAGGCATTTTCTGACAATGCTCATCCCTTATAAATACGCGTAAGACTTCGATGATTTTAAGTCATCCTAAGCACAACAAACGCCCTTGGCGAACAAATTTTCTTAGGTAATCCAAAAGTGTCATGAGGAGTGACAATACAGTGCGGTTGTTCGAGTGAAGGTATGGTTATCATTTGTGATGTTTTCATATGCCCACTGGCTCCGCTACTTATTCCAGGTGATGCTATAGCGGGAGGTCTACCACACTATAGCATGAGATCTACCTCTAGCTAGTACTATAGCGAGAGGTTAGGTTAGGTTATTAAAGAATATTTCTAATTTACACACATTTAATTTAGTGATGAACACTTAATCTGCGCATCTCAAACTGCACCTGGGTAGGCGACAGAAGGCGGTAGACCTCATGCAATAGTAGCACCTTATTTCATCTCCTGCGCAACAAGTCGGGCCTCAGAAGACTTGCCCAGAGAGCGCTGAAAGCAAGGTAGGCTGCCCTATCGGCGGTTTTCACTTCTTCAACTTTTGCAAGACACGAGCCACGGTATACATGCGGCAACTTCACGGCTACCTGCTCAGTTTCGCGGCGTCTTTTGCTCATGGAAGAGTCACCCAAGTTCTTGCATTGACACTTTGATCGTGACGTGAACCGCCGGTGGTCACGGAGGGGATTTTCAAAGCGCTGCTGACCGACCAGTAGTCACAAACTTAATTTTCATCAACACTTGATGAAAACTAAATGTAAACACGATCAAGTTGATGTTTGCTATTTTTAAAATTGCTTGCTACAATTGTTTTTAAATTTGAGTTCGTTATTGAACTCAGTTTAACCCATTGTAGTCAATGTGTCAACCAGAGGGAGTACTGTGATGAACATAAGTGTTGCTTCGCTGTTCTCATTTCTGGTTCAACAGTTGAATAGCCGGTCAATTCACCGGAATTGAACCGATTGGAAGCACGCACGGCAATTGAAGTTGTGTTGATTTAAGTAAATTTATATTCACAACTATTAAAGAGCTGTGAAAATTGCTTTTTGTTAAACATTGGTTGAAAGTCGAAATGTGTTAAACGCAGGTATTGTCACGGGATAGGCAGCCTGTGCGTGTGTGCAATAAGGGTAAATTCGTAATCCCTAAATTATGAGCATGAAGATCGCCTTCATTTGATTTATCATTTCGAGTCTACAGGAACTGATAAATTATGAGTCGAACAGCATTAAACTCGAATACGAGAAGCAGAAAAATTAATGGGCATCGACGCGACGAGACTTTCCCGTCAAAATATCTTATTACAAATACATAGAACGATGAAGTTGGAAACTATAAAATTCTTGGACCCGTAACCTTACATCATTTCTTAGATGTAAAGCTTTTGCACAATTTTCATCAGCGTCGAAAGATGAGAAAGAATTGAGGTCTTTGCACACGTGTCTTTCTGTTGCTATCTCAAGCATGTGAGATTCGCAGGTGGTTGTACGATAACGCAATTCTATGATGAATAGCTTAGTGGCCTGGGATATGTAACTCAGAACGAATTAAACATGTCAGACAAATATGAAAATATTGAGCTCAGAGAAAGTACACTTTGATATTTTAGTCACTGCGCAACGAGAAAATATGAAGTCAAATGAAAATGAAAATCTGGAAGTACTTAAAATTAAAAATATATGAAAACATTGAGCTGAGAGAAAATACCGTATGATATTCTGGTCGACAAACTGTATATTCTGGTTTGATATTCTGGCTCTCCGTACCACAGGCTGCTTTTAGTCATATACATATATATATAATAAAACTTCAGGTGTCTTCATAAATTAATAGATAAATCAAATTATTTATGTGCATAATATCTCCTATGTTATTACAATGGGAATCTCATTGAACACATTAAATTGGTTGGTTGGTCCGTCTTGGTTGGTCGGTCAGTCTCTCTTTCACGCTCATCAGGAGGCTTATGATCGTATCTCTGATACGAGTTTCACCAGAGCACAAGTACAAGAATATTTCAATTGCGAGTACCATTAGGATGGAAATATTTGTCGGTCATCCACATCTGTAAGATTTATCTAAAGAATATTTCCAATCCCGTAATTTTTACCAGGTCTTGTACACAAGTTTACTATCTATTAGCCTACAAAATTGCTCCAAAGTGGTCACAAAAACCCCCTTCTTATCAGACAGGCAGGTCACACGAGCAAATGGACCACGTCGATAACAAGCAGGACGGCAGGCATCTGTTCTCAGTTCATCTCCTTACGTGATAAAGAACCCTCACAGCAGCGTGCGGGTCAGCACTTTGATTTATGAAATATGGAAGTGGGTATATTACTCCAACTATAAATCAGAGACATGCGTTTGATTTTCATTTTTGAATTTTTACAAACTCAGCGATACGCAATTCATGTTTTAATAACGCGACTCTGATTTATAGACTCACAGTCTTCCCTACCGTTCTATCCACACCTTTTGTCCGGTAGCACGATACCTATTAACACCATAAGGATGTGTTTTCTGTCTTGAACTCGGAGGACATGGAACACGGTAGAGGAAGCAAGGTAGGATCATTTCTATGGGAGAAAATACACCTCCCCTTGTCCGGGTAGCCAATAGAAAAGCTTTAATTCAAACAAACTATGTGACGTCACCAAAACGCCATGTCGTTAGACCAATAGTGGAGCCAGATTAGGGGGTAGCAGTGCTACCAGATGCAATATGAGCGCTGCTATTGATTCGTTGCCGTGACGTCAGCAAGACCACACCGTCAAGGAAAAAAAGACTGGTTTGAACCTCCCTTGTTTCCTCTACCGTGACATGAAACCACTCTCGCATACGGCTTGCTCCAATCAAGGGATTGTGCAATCTTTGTGATGTTTGCATTTAAAGTCAAACTTTTTAACACGTTCGCTACGTTTCCGCGGTTGTTAACGGTTGGTTTGATTGTAGGTAGCAGAATTTGGAAATCGACTTTACTGCTCGAATATATTTTTATCCTTCCTTAGAAATAAGAAAAATGCAATTACACGATTACTTTTCATGTCGTATGATAACAGTTATTTTCTGGAATGGTTGCGAAACAGATGAAATGCCATTCACTTATACCGGTTCGTACATGAGTAATTTACCCAGGGGGACACAAATATTCCAATACAAAAGGAACGTGCTAAAAGTTTAAATGGAATAAACAAGTGAAATACTAATTCGACGAAAAGGTGCCTCATTACCTGAACGTGTTTCAATAGTGAGATTTGTTTTCAAAATTTTGATGCAGGAGTAAATTTTTGCCAAAACGCGAGTGTTGTGTGAAATCCTGCGTTCTACAAAAAAGCAACATTTCGGTGCTACTGTAGCGTGAGGTCTACCGCCATATATTGCCTGCACAGGTGCAGATTGAGATGTGCAAATTAAGTGTTTATCGCTAAATTAAATGTATGGAAATAAGTCATATCCACTAGCAACGTAACCTAACCTCACGCTATGGTACTAACTAGACAAGATATCATACTATAGTGTGGTAAACCTCACGCTATATATCTAGCAGCAACAACATTTCTTTGAATGGAAATCATAGCATTTCAACATAGAAATCCTGACAATTCAGCACTAGGTTTGAGCGATGCAGGCCATTGATAGAAAAACTATCGGTCAGTCGTTCTTATCATTATTTCAGAAGATAGAATCCATGGCATGAGAAAATCATTATTGTTGTACGGAAGGTAAAGATTGTATTTAACCTCAAAATGCAATGTCTACTTGGGTAAAAATATGCACAATAATTCTTGCCACGTGCTAAAATCGTAGCATTAGCAGTAGAAAATATTTGCTGTACTTCATGTTACGCACTAATACGATGGTCGTATCGTGTAAACCAACATCGATATTCGACCATACCTATGAGTTGCTACAATCCCTCGATTGTATTACTATTATATTATTATATTTAAGACAATTATAGTTATTTTAATTATAAAAATTTTATTCATTACAATTATAATTACATTAATTAAGATTCTTAAAATGATTTTGGGGCTCGTACTCCAATCAATGTAAGAATACTGTGGATCAGATTTGTGAGAACATATCTTGCCCGTGGATAGCCGTGGTTTAATTCAATAATTGCTCCTTTGAGTATCGTTCACGTATTGAGATTTATCAAAATAATAATGCAGATGCTATTGCAAATTTAATTTTTCTACCACACATAAAGTCAACATGATAGCTTAGTGATAGGTGCTCTATAGCAATGTTCCTTCTTGTGAGTGATGCTGTAGATTAAAAACCGTTCGCTCGGCTGGAAATGAAATATTTTGAATTTCTGCAAATTAATTGATAAAAATGAATAAATGAACATATAAAAAAGAATAAACTACTCATGAAATCCTGAAAAATAAAAGTTTTATTTTAGTTACTTTTTGAACGTAATGTTCTTCATGTGCCACTCCCCAGAGTACAGACAAAAATCGGCACAATTTCTCAGGCTGATCATTACAGCTCTGGAGAGATCAGATCCAATTCACTGGATTTATTCCTGTCTTGAGCTGATGTAGATTTATTGATTTTCACGGTAAACTTTTTCTTCAAGGTATCCGGAAAGACAAAAATCTTTCCCTGTTTGGAGTAGACAGTTGTTACGAAGATGAGATGTTTTTTGTCCAGCCTTTGATTTTTGGGATAACACTAAAATCGTTTGCATTGTTCACATTAATGTGGCTTTCATGCCACACTGTGTATCTTGGTTACAAACATGGCCAATAAAACTAGTATTTTTCAGGATTTCATAAAAACTTGCTTATAAAATATGTTTAATAATATAGATGTCATTAATATTATTTTAGGCCCCATAGGTAAATATCATCCTGTACATTTAAAAAATTGAGCATTTTCGGGTACTGAAACTATTATTGTCATGATTTTTTAATTCCTTAATGACCAAAAACACTTTCCAGATGAGTTTATAATTTAAAAGCTTTGTGCCAAATTGCAAAATCGCGCAATTTTTAGGCCTAAAAAATTAATTTTCAAGAGGCTCGCATAAGAAACCTCAAAAATGTCGATGCAATTTTCACTCATGGTGAAGAAAATCCCGGTCAGAACGAGCCTATCTTTCGTTCACAAAGGCCCCTACAGTCAAACCCAGAGACATCTAAGTCAGTGGCAGACGAGTTACGGGGAGATAAGTCAAAGACATCTAAGTCAAAGGCAGCCGTGTCAGACGAAGCCAAGTCAAAGACACCTGGGGCAAAGTCACAGTCCTTTGAGGCAGTCATGGAACCAAAAACCTTCCCTCATGCAAGGCCAGCTCTCTTGTCTCAGACCCGACATCGCAGGGCGCATGTCTATTGGTAACACGTTTGTGCAGAGCTCGCATCAACCAACAGAACTACGCCAAGGATTGCTCAGCACGAGTAAAAGGACTTACGTAGAGAGGTCAGTGACTTACTTCTGCGCGCACTTCTTTCCAATCTTGATTGTAAACTTGCTAATACTCTCAAATTCCTTGAGATTTTGGTAAAAAATGATCTAGCGTCTTGCGGTGATTGACCTTTGGGTCTAGGAAATGTATATCCTCTTAAACTTTGAGCTTTTCAGTCGAATTTTGTGATTTTTGTGGCAGCCAACTTGCCAGAATTGAGATTGACGTTCGATGCTGCAAGAAAACAAATCAGTCTGTATGAAGAAACCAATCAGAAGGGGAGGGTAATTGGAAAAAAATTATCTATTAATGTTATTGTAGAGTTAGTGTCCCTTTCAGGTAGTTGAGAAACGTACAAAACAGGACAAATACTGATGTTGTGCTTACAGAGACCGTCTTTAGTAAAATCTTTGAATTTGAAAATTCTAAGAGAGAAAGGTATTATACAGCACCCTGGTTGGAAAATGTTTTAAGATCATGTTGACCAATAAAAACTAAGTAGCCTTGCCATTTTTCTCATTTTCCTTGATGCGAGTGAGCAAACTAGCTTATTTCAAAGCAATTTCCATGACGTGGTATGTTAATTAAATGCCTGGTTAACAGCCTTCTTGGTATTAATTTCGCATTAAACATTTATTAGAACTGATGTTATTTCAACTCCTTATTATCCGTTGTTTATCTTCGCAGTAAATCAACGAACGGCATCATTCGCTCCGAGTACTGGATTGATGTTTTGCCGCGCACGGATTTTGTCTCCTACCTCTTCAACCGTTTCGAGAAATGGCCGAACAATATTGCTATTGTAATTATCGGGGTATTTACGTCCTCTTTAGCGCGGTATTAGAATAAAGCTGTTGCCACAGAGCAGCGTTTATGGGTTTATTACTGGAGACAAACTCAGTTCTCCACACGCTATTCTGTCTAATTCATCTACTTACTTGAAACTTTGAAGGATTTCCCGAGAAAGTTATTAGGAGGAATCGATCGGCTCACTCTGTATTCAGTAAACTGTTACGCACTCTCCTACTTCGTCATAACATGTCACTAGAAAGTAAAGTACTTTTAATTGTAGCCTTCACATGTCTGAAAAGTTCTCTTTTACATGGTTTTGAAGTGAGGAACAAAATTCTCAATTACTGACGCTTATAATATTCCTGCTTATTTTTATTATTATTTACGGGAGTGATTTGATGATAGTTTAGTCAACTATGGAAGTGAAGTGACATATTTACTCGAAACTTTGGAAATTCAAATTTTAGCATGCATTTGAAAACAAACTTTTCAAGGGGAATATTCTTCCAATCGCACATTATCTTCAGTGAACATTATCGCACACTCTATTTGGTTTTCATTTGGATTTTAATTGCTTTCGGAACTGGTACCCTCCCATGTTTTCTATTCTCAACTGTGCTCAAGTTTTCGATGTGACGAATACTTTGCTTGAACTGGAATTTACCCTAGCACGTTTTGTTAATATTTTCCCGTCTTTCTTTGCCCTTCTTATGCCATTTTCAGTTCGGTACTCGTAGTGTTTTCACGAGACCGCAGCTCCTCTGGTGGCAATAGAAAACGGAGAAGACGAGTGGCAGAAGTACGAGGGGGAACTATTCTACTCAGTGAGCTCGCTCACTTCTCAACCCACTTCCTTTCTTTAGGTCAAGAAGCTGAAAAATAATTTGCACGACATTATTGTGATATTGAAGCGATCAATAACGATGCTTCGATCGATTTTTCTTTTTTCTTTTTCATCTTTCTTTTCCTGGCAGGAGTGCGACGAGAGTGGCCGCCGCTACACCTACAGCCAGCTGATGGAGCACTCCATGCGGTGGGGCAGCGCCCTCACTCGACTTGGGGACGGCACAGCCCCCGAGTGCGTGGCGGTGTTTTCCCCGAATGTGCCGGAGTTCTTAATTGCGATGTTTGGGGCCCTGGCCGTCGGCTCGTGCGTCACCACAGTCCCTACGCTGGCTACTCCTGGTAACGCGAATTCTTTAGAGATTTCTAGCATGCTAGTTGAGTCTTGATGATTAGAGATTTGAAATATACTGGTTGAGTTGCAGGTAACACGAATTCTTTAGAGATTTTTAGTATGCTGCTTCAGTCGTGATGAAGAGCGATTTCAAGTTTGCTAGTTGAGTAGTGATGATTTCAAATTTCTAGTTTGAATTTAAGTGCGTCTTGATGAATTTTAACTGTTTAAAAAATTCATCTACGACGAAGACTTGTATTGTTTATGTTTTTTAACGAAATAAATGACCGTTCATTCATTTTGAATTTTATTTTACATATGCTCTGTCATAAAGTAGAGCGCTGTATCGATTTTTGAAATGATTTTAGCCTGCTCTACATTCTTTTTAAATCAAATTCATCGCTCTAGTGTTGGTAAAAACTTTCAAAAAGATCATTTTGGCCTACCCTACCTCATTTAAAATGTAATGTAACACACGATTATAAATTAAAATCTAAAAACATTTTCAGAAAGATAATTTCAGTTAGTTAAATTTTCAACTGAAATGATCTTTAAATGACATTTAGAACTAAATTCCTCATCAAATATAATTAAAACGGCATTCAGAAACCGAATTTTGGCTCAAATGAAATTAATATGGCATTGAAAACTCAATTTCAGCTTCATTGCGATTAGCATACCACTCAAGAACAAATATCAGCTCAAATACAATTAACATGGCATTGAAAACCGAATTCCAGCTCCGTGGCAAGTAATATGGAATTCGAAATTGGATTCCAGCTCAAATGCAATTAATATAAAATTCAAAACCAAATTGCAGCGGAAGTTGCCCAACACCTGGACGACTCAGGAGCCAAGGTGGTGGTGGTGGATGCCGGTCTCGTGGACAAGGCGCAAGCAGCCCTGCAGCTCATGACCAGCGGCCGCCGTGTCACGCTTGTAACCAACGGCAAATCTGACCAGGACTTGTTGAATCTTGCGGACCTCGTCACCGATGATCGCATTGAAAAAGTTCAGCGAGTGGAGGTGAGGAAATCCGTGATGTTTGAAATCCAAATCAGCAAAACACCATGCGGAACTGAGATGGTGGTGAAATTGTCAAACGCTTATCGAAAAGGTTAAGGAAACAACCAATTATTCAAGAAACAATATTGTAATTTCATTAGTTTTAATGAATGTGTAATGCATCTCTTGAGACAGGAATATGGCAATAACAATTATATCAGTCTTTGATGAACGTGTGATGCTTCCAGAACTCATTAGACACGGGAATATCATCACAATAATATTATGTTTGATGAACATGTGCTGCCTCCAGAACTCTCCTGACTCAAGAAAATATTAACAACAATATTAGATTTGATTTTAATGAACGTCTCATGCTTTAAGAACTCACGAGACACAGGAATATGGTAACCATAACATTAGTCTTTAGAAAATTGTAAATAAACAACAATAACATTAGTCTTTGATGAACGTGTGATTCTCACCCTCAGCAATATGGCATTAATAATGATAATAATAACAATAATTCTATTAGTTTTTAAAGAAGAACTGATAAAAACAACAATTTTATTAGTTTTTAATGAAGAAATGATAACAACAATATTATTAGTTTTTAATGAAGATATGATGCCCACAGAACTCGCCAGACAAGGTGGCACTGATGCTGTACTCCAGCGGCACGACAGGGCCCCCAAAGGGCGTATGTCTGCCTCACCGCGCTGTGGTTGGCTTCCTGCCTACACTAATACACGGGGATTTTTTCCCTTTTGCTGAGGCCCAGCGTTCGTATATTGGTGTTTACGGATTTACTTCTTTACCATATTTATATAGAAAAGGTCTTCAAAAATAATTTTTTGAATGCTCTTACTCGTGTTAACACACCAGGATTTTTTTTTTCATTTTCTGAGGCTTTGCGTGCGAACCTTGATGTTATGGGAGGGTCTTCCTAAATAATTATTTATATGCTCTTACTTAACTTCACACACAAGGACTTCTTCCCATTTTCTGAGGTTGAGCGTGCGTGTCTTATTGAATTGTTATTACCGTTATTAAAAAAAGAAACAATTCTTTTATGTACTCAAGGGGCCTTAACACATGAGTACTTCTTTCCATTTGCTGAGGCAGAGCGTGCGTGCCGTGATGTTAATTTATTCACTAGTTTCAACTATATTTAAATTAGAGGTGTATTCTGAGAGAAATTTTCTATTTTTACTCAAATGGCTTTCCTCACCATCCACAAACACGAGAACCCATGGCAATATTCTGGGACTGATCATATGTTTCATTTTGTAAACGCATTTAGCTGTTGCTAGCATCTACACAAATCAGGAATATCTTCCCTGGGAAAAATAACTTATAAACTAAAATTTGAATGTGTTTTTTTCAGAGCATGGCGGGTTATTTACGTTTTCCGTGGAGAAATTTTACTCACAAACTGATGAAAACATCGTCTATCGAAATCCCAGATCGTCAAAAAATTCCATGTGGTGGCTTTTCGTAAGAGCCAATGATAATGAAGGCGCTCAGTAATTTTTTATCAGTAATAATTTCTCTAACGTAGAAGTTCCTGAAGGAAAGCTGTTTTACAGAGACGGTAGGGCACAGTCTGAGATCTCAACTGCTCCCGCAGAAACTAAACTGAGGAAACTGTCAGATCACCTCGGATGTATTGAACTGCAAGAGGTACAAAAAGTGTACTTGAGTGACAAGATTCACGTCTGTTATTAACTAATTTGAGGTATAAAGTTTTTTCTCATGATGTCCTTCGTTGCATTGAACATTTTTTCTCACTGTATAAAGTTAAGAGAGTGGCATAAACGTAAGACATTTTTACGGGCTACTTCTTGAAAACAAAAAATAGACCTGAAGTGTTTGCACAGGGTAATTGTGCATAGAATCTCAACCATTCCGTTAAAACAACATGTTTTCTGAGCCCAATAAAAAGATTCCAAAACTTAAATTCCTCGCGTACAATTTTGCGCAACGCAATTATACAGTGGTGACGCTGTTGCAATCAACACATTTTATTGCATTTTTGAGCTTCCACAGCGATCTGGGAAGTGCAGTATTGTGCTGCACACTTCACTTTTTTTGCTCCACACTTTCTTTTATTTTTGCGTTCCAACAGCGGGAAAGCAGGAGACGAGTCTGGGGCTGATGCCATTCTACCACAGCTTTGGGCTCATGGTGATCGCGATTACCACCTTCTACCTCGGCCACAGAGTTGTCTGTCATCCTCGACCGAATCCGATGAAATACGCGGAATTGGTGGCAAAATACAAGGTAATTAGTTCGTTCCTATGGTCATGATGTAGCGTGCACTGACTTTCCATACCCATTTTGAGTTAGGAAAAAAGCTCAACGACTGAATGTTAGATGATAGCTAATGTTTGCGTTCAGATTGAGTGAAAATAAAACTGCGTCTATCGTTAATTGCTTGCATAGAGTATTGGCTGGCGGTTTTATTTTCATGGTATTAAAGACATTTCTCAATCGTCAAAGGCGTTCTTTTTCTAAGCATCATTCTATCAGCTTTTAGCCGCGTTCAATGTTCTTCTCTCTCTCAAACGAATCTTGATGAGTGCTTCTGCACTTCGCATTATTTTATGATATGCGTTGTTACAGATATGGAAGCTTGGTTTTAATCTCCACTTGAAACTTCTTTCTTATAAGCAAATTTCTTCGCAATTCGCATTGAATTATTCAGTGCGCTGTGATACGCAGTTCTCAAAATTTACATCGAATATTCCATTAACATAACTTCCACTAATAATTCTCACACATCACAGGAAAAAATTTAACTTTCTCAAGGTAATTTTTGCATCATTTCTTCAACTAAAAATTCTTCCCCGCCACAGCAGGAAATTGTTATTTTTATAATTTCTCCGTCCTCAGCTCATTTTTCCACTAAAAACACTTACACATCACTAGTAGAAATTTTCCATTTCTTGATAAGTACTAGTAGTCCACAGCACAAAACGGTTCGCACATCTCAGCTGGAAATTCTATTTTATAATGTTGATTCCTCCGACTCCAGAGCAAAATTCTTACACATCACTGGTGGAAATTATAATTTTACCTCATCCGTTTCGGTGCGCAGTACAAAAATGCTTGCTGGTGGAAAATGTATTTTTTAATGATAATTTCACGGTGGCCAGCCCGTTGGGTTGCACCTGGTGCCGCCGCTGCTGAACTTCCTGACGCAGTCCCCTCACGTCACGCCGGACCACCTCGCCAGCGTGCGGGCCGTCCTCATAACCTCCGCCCCCGTGCACCCGGCCATCGCCAAGGCATTCAAGGAAAAGGCTCCGCAGGAGGTCAAATTCCAAGAAGGCAAGGGATTTTGTAATCTTTAAATTGTTGTCCTGAGGTGACCTGGTCCAAAAAGGAAAGGGTTTTTGTAATCTTTAAATTGTTGTCCTGAGGTGACCTGGTCTAAGAAGGAAAGGGTTTTTGTAATCTTTAAATTGTTGTCCTGAGGTGACCTGGTCCAAGAAGGAAAGGGTTTTTGTAATCTTTAAATTGTTGTCCCGAGGTGACCTGGTCCAAGAAGGAAAGGGTTTTTGTAATCTTTAAATTGTTGTCCTGAAGAGAATTGGTATTCAAGGTAGAATAATCATGGGTCGTAAAGCAAAGTCACAAACGAAAACTAGGAAGAGATTTTCTTATATAAAAAAATAATGAGACTGGAAGTAAAACGGCTAATCACCTTCATATCTTTAAAACTGTAATGTTTTAAATTCTTTAATTAAGTTATAAATTGAGAACACATGTAGAATTTTTTACATTTTTTCACATAAACGAAAAACGATGCGAAATTCATAATGCAGTCTTTAATATCGATGATGCTTTAGGAATTGTAAGAAATTTTTTGAATAACTTCAGTCAAGTGAAAGGACTTCTGATAGAGGTTCTCCGTCTCTTATGTTAATAACAGGAACAGGATAATCATGATTTTTTTCAAGTATTTGTAACGTAACATATTTTTATTAGAGTTTAATTAAATTTTAAGCACTTGATGAACAGCAGTAGATTATCACGAGTGAAGTGAATGTTTTTGATATTCATAAATGAAAGAATTATCATTGAAAACGCAAAAATATTATTTAAAGATTAAAAACTGTTATTGAAAAATGAAAAAGAATTTGTATACGCCGTTTGCACTATTTGGTCAAATTGATAAATAAAAAACTGACATTGAAAAATGAAAAATGGTTGTCTACGCCATTTGCAGGAATTTGTCTAATTGATAGATGAAAAAATGTTTCTGACAAATGAAAAAACAATGTTGAAAAATAAGTAAATGTATTTTGATAAATTAAAAATTATTATTGACAAATGAAAAATATTATTGAAAACAAATAGGTATTATTAATAAATGAAAAAATGTTATTGATAAATAAAAAAAATGACATTGACAAATAAAAAAGTGTTTTGATAAATGAAAAAACGTTATCGAAAAATGAAAAAAAGTTTGTGTACGCCACTCGCAGGACTGGGTCTGACAGAGACACTTCCGTTGATGATGACACCGTTGTCGGACGAGCGTCTGGGCTTCTGCGGGAAGCTGATGCCCAACATTGAAGCCAGGGTCGAACATCCGAACACGCGAGAGCTACTCGGCCCTGGCCAGCCGGGAGAGCTGGTTGTCAGGGGGCCGTGTGTGAGTATACAAGTCCTTGCTAATGACTGACATCAAAAGTTATGCATGTGTTTTTAACAGCAATGTTAGATATTTGAGCGAGTTCATATAATTTTCAATCAAACCTGTAGGGTTTTGTGTGAGTGTAGTCCTTGTTAATGACTGTCATCAAAAGTGCTGTCTTTAGAAATAGTATTAGAAATTCGAGTGAGATCATCTTATTTAAAAAAAACTGCATGGCCGTGTGTGATTACAAGGCATCCCTATGGTGCTAGTACTGAATTGCAGATCACTAGTGGAGATAGTTTTTTCTTGTGGCAAGTTTTCCGTCCACAGCACTTATTTTGTCCACCAAAAATGTTCACACATCACTGGTAGAAATTGTTCCTTCTGGTGAGAAGTTTTCGGTTCACCGTACATATCTTCCACTAAAAATGTAACTGCCTCTTCACAATAAAACTAATGTACCATTCGATGCAAAACCAGATATTTGAGCGAGATCATTCAATTTTCAAACTGGCCTTTCCACATCTACCATTAAAAGCAACACCAGATATTTCACGTGATCGTTCAACTTTCAGCATGTACCCAAACGTTCTAATAATTGTATATAGGGAGTTATCACTCGTCTTCATGACAATTTTGTGAGTTAAAATAGACCAATGAAAGTCTCGTCTAGATTATGCCCTGGATTTCAAATTACAGTGAATGTTGTGAGAAATTTGCGATCGGTTTCTCAGTGAAAAAGCGTAGATCAATTCAGATTTGTAATTATCGTCATGATTGATAGATATGACAGAAAGACTGACCCCTTTAAGGTTATGAAAGAAACTCGATGGGTCATTTTTCAGCCAAAGAAAGAGCGTGCGACTAGTGGTGAAACTTCCATGACAATGGAAAACGAAAAGAGAAAAGTTACTCCTCTCTCCTAAAAAGTTGAAAGTTACTCCTAAAGTGAATAGTAACTTCTTAAGTGAAAATTTAAAAAGTTATAAACAATAAATGTTACTTTTCATTGTTTTGCGCAGTTTTTCTCTCACTACCACAACAATCCTAAGGCGACGGCTGAGGCATACTCTGCCGATGGTTGGTTTCGCACAGGAGACGTCGTCACCTACAACGAAGATCATTTCTTCTCTGTCGTCGACCGCATGAAAGAGCTCATCAAAGTCAAGGCTTACCAGGTACAGCCATGGCAGGTTCTCATTATAAATGGCTAGCTTAAAAAAAACTAAATAAAAGTCACGGCTTTCAAGATACAGGCGTAATTAAATCCTGATATAACAGGCTATATTGGAAAATTGCGTCAAATTCAAGGTACACTAGGCATTGCCGTGAATAAATCCTACTACAGTAGACCTGTATAGTAGGCCGAACGATTCTTCTAAGTGAAGACTTCCCAGGCGCAGCCTGCTTGTAGTTGCTTACACTTACACACTCGTTCATCACTCCTTTAATCTCGTAATACGTTTTAGTATTCGTCGGGATCGTCATCCTTCATTTTATATACGTTCATAGCCAGATCTGCAACTTTGTCTTGCCTTTAGAATTTCAGCCCTTCTTCTTGAATCAGTTCCACGCTCCGCACGTGCCTGCATGTTACACATTCTGTCTTCCTACTTGTTTCCTCAATCAGCAGGTAGCCCTGCACGTTCGCATGTTACATTTCTATCTTCCGAAATGCTTTCTTAATCAGTACCCCACACACGTCTACGTGTTGCTCATTCTGTCTTTCTACACGCTTCCTCAATCAGTACTTATCCTCGTACGCGTCTGTATTTAAAATCCTATTTTCATACACACTTCCTCAATCTGTACCACACCCCACACAGGTCCACATGTTGCCCATCCTGACTCCGTGCTCTCAGTCATTTGTTTTCGACAATTGACATGGGTATTACGAAACCCATGTGGGAATATTAACTAAGGATCATAACGTTAAGGGATTTTAAAACCCAATGTTATGGATTTCATGTATCAGCTTTATGGGAAATTTACTGTTTTTTTTCTTTCGTTCTTTCTCAGGTTTCACCAACCGAGCTCGAAAACCTGATCCTGCAACTGGACGACGTGGCTGAGGTCGGCGTAGTCGGAGTTCCAGACGAGAGAGCTGGCGAGTTACCGAGGGCTTACGTTGTGCTCAAAGAGGGCCAAAGGGATGCCCAGATGATAGAGCGAGTTCTTGAAAAAATCAATAATCAAATTGAAGAAAAAGCAGCTCCTTACAAAAAGCTGGCTGGTGGGATCTTTTTGGTGAAAGAACTTCCTAAAAATCCTACTGGGAAGCTTCTTAGGCGACAGTTAAAAGCGCAAGCGCTGAACGAATCCAAAGCATAATTTGGTTGCAGTGCTGTGAAGGATTGACACTGGCTTGAAATACTTGATATCTGAAGGTCACACTGAATTATATTAAGATTTAAACCTACAGAGATAGGTTTTTTCAAAAAAGGATTCATGGATAGAGACACAATGAATTGGTAAAATTAAATTGACGAGTAAATTTAGCCCTGTAACTAATACTTCAATGTCATCAATTATTTCGTAAAGTACATGTAAGATAAATGAGGAGACCTACATTCATACATGATTCAACTCACAATTTCAACTATAATCGATGCTTTTATGTCAGTAAACAAAATTTCGTACTTAATTTTCTTCAAAGTAATTTAGAAGCGACGCAAAATATTATTTATGAAAACGAGTACAACAAAAGTAAATGGTTCATCTGAAGATGCGTTGGGACGCAAGTCTAAAAATACCTGAAAAATTCGCCGTATTTTATGCTTCCCTCCTACGTTATCGCCAATATTTTCTAAACAGCATTCCAACTAATTTGAAATTATTTCTAGAATTATTTGTAGCGATAAATAAAATACTTGAAAAGATTGCTCGTAATTTCAGCTTTTATGAATTTGGTTTAATATTTGGAATGTAAAAGTGAATAAGGTTAGCTGGATGTCATCCGAAAAGATTGTTTCTATTTTGAATTAGATTTGATTTTTTTATCTTCTTGCTATAAGCATTTAAAAAGTCAGCGCTGTGAATAGTGAACGAGAATTAAATTTTCTTCTACTATTCAATATTTAGGCCAGTTTTCTGATCACAGTCATATCAGCGAGTAAAATTGTAGTAATGAAGAGACAAATATCTTTAAAATAATAACTGTGAATATTATCGCTTGCACGGTGTGCAAAAAGAATACTAGATTACCATAGACGTCGTATTTCAAACATTTGCCTGTTTTGATCAAATTTAAATCTCATGTCAAACTGACCGTGACGCTCCTTTCGACCGAAAGGACTCTAGTCCCACACATACACCCACACACACCTATACTTGAACTTTCGTGGGCCGATTGATACGACTCTTACTCATTTAAAATTTGAATTCTGTACTACGTCTGGCGATTCTATGCTAGTGGAATTAATTTATGTCCATGTCTTGTGTATAATAACCATTGTCTTAATTATAGCAGACAACCAAAGCGTCGTTCTTATTCCTGTTACATTTTGAAGTCAGGGCCCTCTGACGTGACATTACCGTGCACTTACTCCAGAAATTCGAGGAACCCGAAGCATCACAGTGAAGCGTGTGACCCACAAACATAGCTGTGGATAAACGTAACAAAGGCTTGTGGGAGTGCTAAACTTTGCTCCATTATCTCTCAAAACGTAGGTCAAGATCTAAAGTAAAATAAATATATATACAGCCACAATCATATTCAATTTCGCTTAAATTCAATTTCATTTTTCATTACAGGCACAATCGTATTCAATTTCGCTTAAATTCAATTTCGTTTTTCGATTACAGGCACAATCGTATTCAATTTCGTAATTCTTTCAATTTCGTTTACGAGGCCTGCGTAAAAGCAATTATGCGAAGCACTTCCTCCCATTTCTACAGAACAAATTGCTAAACTACCGTCGAATTCCGCCATACAATAAGCTCATGCAAGAAGCTCATAAGATCAATTCATGTAGATGCGTGACTGAAGATTCATGTATGTAAAGCAGGACCACGCACCGCGTCTCGGTATTCCGTTTATGGAAGCAGCCCACCGGCCGACTGATCTTCAGTCGCCAATATTGGCACAGCCCCGTTGTTGCCGACGTCAATAAAGCACTAATGGATAGCCGCACGCTCACTATGGACTCAAGTCTTGATATCTTCATGAGATAGAGCAAGGCCTTCTCCCTATTTTGTATCAGCAAGTAAGTCCAAGAAAATTGGCTAGGCAATTGAAATTTCCATCGCCTGCAATGCATCGTTTTGTGGGTGGATAAAAAGACATGATATTAAAATACGTTACGATTCAGCTTCAAAGAAAGGTTCCTAGTGTGATTGCTTCCAGATCAGACTTATTGAAAGTTGTTCGGATTCATCAAGCTGTTAAAATAGGTGTGTTCGCTCTGATTAATTAAATGCATAGTAATGAATGAGTTTCACGTGATACATGAGCTAATTAAACTTATTCCCATATTTTTTAGAGTTTTTGAGCTAGCTTCGACATCAAATTCAGTTCAATATTAGTTGAATTGATTTCTGTGAAAGGATGGTCGCCAGCAAAAATTTTGCGCATACCTGAAGCGACGAAATGGTTCCGAGCGACAGGTGATGCAAGACTCAGGACTGCACATTGATGGAATGAGCAAGATATCAGCCAGATTTCAATAAGATGTCAGTGAGATGCCAGAAAGATATCAGCAAGATATCAATAAAATATCAACAAGATATCAGCATGATACCAGCGAGACATCAGCAAGAAATCATCAAGATGTCAGCAAGATATCAGCAAAAAATCAGCAAGATATCAGCGAGATATCAGCATTATGTAACCTTTACGCTACATCTCAAAAGAAGAAAGTCAAAGTTACAAATGTGTTTTAATTTGCAAATTAACCTTTATTTAACCAATAACGCAATTAACTCAGTGTTTGCAAGTGCATCATGAGGTTAAAACCATCGGGAACAAGCCACTTATTTTATCGGGAGCATCGGGAACGAGCCATGACTTCAAATCATTCAAATTTAATTTTTTTCTGCATTATACTGGATGTATGTTTTTGTTTAGGATCTAACAACGGTTGAGAGTTTTTGATTTTGAGTCTCAAATACGCCAACATTAGACACCCTTGTAAAAAAGCTGTCACAACCGAAGGGCAGTGCCAATTTAACCCCAGGTCCGACTATTCTTTAAACAGATGACACGTTTTTGACGGGCCAGATGCCGGTTTAACGTGTTTTTTTGTCATCCATTTGTGATTTTGAACTTAGTATTATTAATTATTTTAGCATGTTTAATATTGACGTCGACCATTGCTTTGATCCTCGAAGCCGTGCTGCTTACAATAAATAGAAATGATTTCGGACATCATACCAAAGAAGAAGATGTCTTCCGATGACATCTCCGAACGAAGAGCACGCATTGCTTTTAAATGGCGTGAACAAAAGTTCAAATGCTGTGTACAATTGATAGAAAAAAATCATACATGACTGGAAATTGTTGCTTCAAAAACAGGAACACCTTATTGTAGAGTTGCGTTCCAGAATATCAGCATGTGTATCTTTGTAATAAATTTCACGTGTATGGCTGGGACCGTATAAAGCAAAAAAAATATGAAGAAATTAAAGTACCCATGCTGTAAAAATTAAGGTCATCATTCACCCACCTTGACGGAATCGGTACTTACAACGAATGTTGCCGGGTTGGAAGTGACTTGTTTAAAAATAAATTCGTCAGGTTCAGCCGAAAAATTTTGCTCTACATTGAGTAAGTGGCCCCAAAATTGATGTTAGATGCATTCAACTAATTAATTTGGGCATTAAATTGGAGGATTACCGTCTGGCTAAGCTCGTTTTCTCTTTTGATCATCTCTGTAACCTAACATAGCACCAGTGTGAATATGATATAAAAGCTACGATTCAATCTGCTCGAACACGTAGGTTACGTGCCTGGTCTTAAATTTAAAAAAATGTTCTACACACCCGAATGTTAAAAACCAACAAAATGTTCTGTTTCAAGTTATGAATTTGGCTCACTAAAAATGATGGAATTTGACATTGTTCGATAAAATGCACAAATTATTTAGTCCCATCCATGAAATTTAAAGTGGAAGAGATTTAAAAAAGGTTGTAAAATTCCATTTGAAAAAATTTCAATTTATATACATTGATTTGCAAACATTACTTAGGACTCAGGTATTCACTATACAGTTTGACATTATTAAACAAGACAAATTGTCATTAATATTTAAATGCGGCTAAAAATTTTCCTCACGCAGGAAGCAAAATTCGAATTAATTTCCTTTGATGCAATTGAAAGCTAATGATCATCGCTCAAAAAGATGATTCATAGATTGTTTCGTAAAAGCTGTAGGGATTTTCGACCCACAAGAAAGAAGTTTCTAATTCAATATGCTAACCTGGAAGAAATGCGTCACAGGCATCAACGCAATAGTGAACATCTGGAACAAAGCAGATGTTCTAAGCATCGTGATCACGTTTTTGAGACACATCGAGACAAATTTGTTTTCATTCTATGTAAGAGATCTAAGTTTTTAAGTTCTGTAAGGAGTTAATTTTGTCTTTCACTACTAGTTAATAAATTTCCAAATTATGTTTATTTTATAACTGAACTAGAACAGTTTATTCCTTTCCTGACCTTCATCATTTCACAAACACGAACAACCTCGAATACAAAAAGTTAGCGCACGTGCCATCAGCTAAGCCCTGAGAATGGAGTTGCACTTAGGCTTCCATTTATCTTTTCGTAGACTAAACAGAAAAAAAACGATGGAAGCGCGTTTACCGTAAACTCGTATACCGTCACGGCAGACGTGTGAGCACGTTAATAATTCGACTGCAAAAACTCAAGCTCACAGGTGATGCGCTGAATGTAAAAGCGTGGGGTAGAATTTGACCTGTTGCGGGGTCTTGAGATATGCTGCTAATTAACGTATCCGTTCGCTAAGCGTTAAGCTGTAGAATTTGGGAAAGTGGGGTGAAGCTGGTATCTAGGTTGTACATTCCGTACTTAGTTGAGTGGCCGTGGAATGTATGGATATTAAGTAAAATTTCATTTCGGTGATCTTGCTCGAGGTTTAACATAACCTTTAGATACTTCGTTTATCGTATGGGGAGAAGTGCAGTTCATGGAACGTATAAGAACTAGAGTGATCAACGATAATCCTAGAGGAAGTGGCTAGAAATTAACGCTACACGTTCTCGTGCACTTATGTTAAATCGGATCTTTAAGCCCGCCACTCATTGCTTACGTAATGGACGGCAGCTATCATTTCATTGACGAAACTGTTGTACTTGTTTTTCCTGCAAACCTAAATCCTTCCTCGATGACGCGGGAAGTTACAGTACTTCGTTCACGGGCCTTGTGTAATGTAATTAGGAATATCATTTCACGGTGAAGAGATGTAAAGTTGCGTCAGAGATTCACTCTTATGGTAACGTCGCGTTCTCAGTTTCATCCAATACTTGACGAAAATTTCAATTCGTTCCTTAACAACAGCTGAAGATGGATATATTCACGGACTCTAATTAATCGTTGATCTAATTCGTCGTGCTATTAGCCTGAAACATTAGAGTTAGGTAAACTGACTAGGGATCGTGAGGTTTCTTGGCCCACGTGATTTTCCTAAACTTCAAGTGGGTTATCTGTGTTACGAAGACCCGCTTTTGTTATTTGTTTGCCAATCCCAAACCTCGTCAAAAATTTCAACATTCATGATGTTAAAGCGCCTCAGACCAGAAACTATGCTGAATATTCAGTGTACATTCTCCGATGGACCACGAAATTTTGACTTCAGCCCACTTGCCCAAGTTAGACATACAGTGGCGCCAGAAAGTAACTCCGCACTGCCTTATTTTTTACATTTTAAATTATAGCAAATATAACTAATCATTTGAAGCAAACTTTACACCACTAAATTCTACGCGTTTTAATCTATAGATATGCATTCTCGAATTTATTTTTCTGCCACCCAGTAACTGTGCAGGCGTCATTTTATTTGAAAAGGACAAAGTCCGCAGGACAAGAAGAAACTCCGCATGTTTGGATTTCGATGTAAATATGCTACAATGTCCGCTTTTAAGCTGCGATCGGGCATTTGCAATTGTTATCAGTGCTAGTAAAGATAAAGTGCTAAAATCTTTAATAAATTTTAGTCATGCCTCGTCTTTCCGTTGATAACCTCAAGGAGATAATTAAACTACACAACGATGGAATATCCAACCGTGAAATTGGTCGTCGATTGAATTGTGACGAAAAAACCGTCCGGCTAACATTGCAAAAGCATCAAAAGACTGGCAGCGTTCATGACATCCCAAAATGTGGACGTCCAAGGGTGACATCGGCCAGAGAAGATCATGCCATAAAGATCCAGAGTCTTTGCAACAGATTTGAAAGTGCCCCAGAGCTGCGTAAAGAGTGTGGTGTTATTGGAAAGTGCTCTGTGTCTACTGTCAAGAATCTGCTGAAAGAGTTTAAGCTAAGGGGATGCTTGCCAGACGTAAACCAATGATATCCGCAAAGAACAGAAAGCGTCGCTTGAATTTCACTAAGAGCCATGAAGAAACGGACGCTTTTTTCTGGAGCAAAGTTCTGTTTAGTGATGAATGCAAATTCAATAGGCTTGGAAGTGATGACAGGCAATACGTGAGACGCTACAAGGGCGAAGAATTTAAAAACAGGTGTACAGTATCGACGCTGCAAGGTGTTGGTGGATCTGTGATGGTCGGGGGTGTCATCAGTGTTTATGGTCCCGGGCCTCTAGTTAGGCTGGAAGGCAGGGTAAATTCCGAGAAATACCTCCAAATGCTGGGACAACACTTTATTCATTATTTTGAAAGTCTTCCGAATGAAGAATGCATTTTTATGCATGATAATGCGCCTATCCACACGGCTCGCAATGTGAAAAACTTTCTTCGGGAGCGCAATTTCCTCTGTTTGAATTGGCCTGCTCAATCTCCAGACCTTAATCCTATTGAGAATGTTTGGTATAACATCAAGCACAAACTACGTCAAGAAAAAATTAGAAATTTGGAAGAACTTTGGGGTAAAATAAAAGAGTGGGACTGTCTGGATCAAGAGTATTGCCGTAGGTTGATAGAGGGCATGCAGAAGAGATTGAGGGCTGTTAAGGCACAGAAAGGTTATGCCACTAAATATTAACCTAATGAATATGATTAATCACCAGAATTGTTCAATATTGTTCTTTAATTGAAGCTTTTTTTTGTTGTGCGGAGTTTCTTTTTGTCCTGCGGACTTTGTCCTTTTCATATAAAATGATGCCTACACAGTTACTGGGGGACAGAAAAATAAATTTGAGAATGCATATCTATAGATTAAAAGGCGTAGAATTTTATAGTGTAAAGTTTGCTTCAAACTATTAGTTATATCTGCTATAATTTACAATGTAATAAAAAATAAGGCAGTGCGGAGTTGCTTTCTGGCGCCACTGTAGATGATAAATTTACCTCTCTTCAGGTTTTAGTCAGCATGACCGTTATCCAAAGCAAAACCGTCGCCACAGCGTCCTGCTCATTCGCTGTGGCCATGTGGGTCAAGGAGCTGGTGTGGCTCCTGCTGTACTTGGCTCCTTTCTTTGTGTTCTTCCTGCTCAACGTCGCCAGGACCCGAGTCGGTCGAGGTGAGACTGAATTTTGAAAAGAGTATTTGGAATTCCGGTGGTGAACGTGGAACCCTAAAATTTTGCTGCACGCATTTTAGCCACAAGAGATTTTACCAAAAATTATTGATATTTTCGTCGTACGTAAACTCGCTTTGTTTACTCTGATCAGGATATCAAGGACAACAGACTAGAGTTTTCTAACAGTGTGGAAAGTTACTACTTTCGTCACTTGTCTACACAGAAATTTTGTGAAGTTGAAATTTTCACTGAAATTGAACAACTCAAAAGGAACCGGTTATACCCGGCATGATAGAATGTAGGTTCTGAAAATTTGAGCCGTAAGCAGTTTTAAATTGATGATTTACTTGCTTCTAGAGCTTGGTACCGATCAGACTGCTAAGTAGATTCCAGATTTAATGAAAGCTTTAGTAATCAGGGTTCTTTGGCAGGCAGCCATGGGTCCCTCGTCGATTGTACCGCTAGACAGTTAATACTTTCTCAAATCTGTTTCAAAATTGACCTGAAAAATTGTTCATGACGAACACTGGATCTTCAATCATAGGCTGAACAATTAAAGAAAAGCTCCCGAAAGTGAATTAAATGCAAATAAATTTCTCGCACAAAGAGATACTGGTACCAAGTATAAACGAAAAATATTTTCGTAGCAAAGCTAGTGTACTATATCTCTTTACCGACTAAACCAGTGTTATTCTCTAATTTTTGCAAAGGAGCCACTTTGGTTGAACGCGTTGATTGAGAGAGCCGCAGCTACTGCAACTTGGCGAATATTGTACAAATTATATATTTATTAATTCGTTAATTTTTTTCGAAGCCTTGAATAGTCATCGGGAGCCGATGACGGCCCGCGAGCCGCGTAATGAATACCACTGGACTAAACGTAAAGTATTTTCTTTCTTCGGACTTTCTTTAAAACACGGAATTGATCAGCTACTTCCCAATCAGGCTTACACCTGAAGCATCCGAGGATGGTGAGAACAGCATACCAGCTGGTGGCGGCGCTACTGCTCTGCGAGAGCTTCTATATGATGCACTGGGCCACCGTCCTTCTCAAAGAGGGCGCCGGCGATGCCGCCAAACACGGCTCGCTTGTCCGTGCACCCCCCGCAACTAAATTGAACGGGTTCATCATGTACTGACATGCGCTTATCTGTTGCACTGCAGTCTTAAACTTTGGACCCCAGTTTTTTAAGCGAAACTTTTAATCGTAATTAAGTTTGTTCTGGGCGTCTTTTAACGAGGACTTCAAACGCTGTAGTAAATTATTCTAAACGTGCTTGTTTTTGTTTCTTCTGTAGGTCTGATTAATTGAATTTTGAATCGATTCTGAAAATTGATAACTTTGCTTGCTGATTTAGGCGCGTTAAGTTGCATCAGTGAGCTAGCTAGAGAACAAACGAGTGTTCATCTTGTGAACGTTAGAAATCCACGCGGATCAACACTTGTGGGATGAAACTAAAAAAGTTCTACGAATGCTAACCAGCTGCTACGTCATAGATAAAGGAATTTTTGAAAAACTCTTAGGGACGATTACTTCTTGCTAATTCTTTGACAGATGATTAGAATCTGTGCACTGAAAAGTTGAGCATTCCTACAGACCGAACGCGTCCCACACAAATTTTCATCACGTGAACAATTTTTCTCCACAATTTTGTGGTTCCATCTAGAGGTTGACCGAATGATTATGAACAAAATTCTGAAAAATTCTTCAGTGAGAGCTAAGTTCATTGTAAAATAAGTACGGAAGTTGTCCCTGAGAGACCCGAGAACCGTGTTAGGGTTAGATGGGCCAGACCGGAGGAATAAAAAAAATTAGGATACGATAATTTGAACCCGAAGCCATGAGATTAGTACAGCAAGAATAAGCGTTGCAGAACGCTCGTCGTTTGGAATTGCAGTAGTCAGACGAGGCGTTTAAAAGTATTAACGACCGTGAATTGGGGAGGCAAATCTGAACTGTTGCAGACAGGGGAGAAGAGATGGTACTCGCGTGGCTCTTGCCCAGGCGGTCTAGAAAAGCAGTGAGCGACCGTACAATTGTCAAGAGACCTTGACTCTGATGCAGCTTAATGCACTAATGTGGTGAATTTACGTAACTTTTACTTGCATCTTACTCAGAAAAAAATGAACACCATCTTCAGCTAGATAGCTCTGCTTACGCTGAAAATGATCAGTGGTACAAAAAAATTGTGTAAACGCACCTTGAAACGTGGAAGAACTTAATGATCTGGTAACAAAAAATGAACTTAGATCGCCATTAGAGCACGTTCCTTTGAACTCGTACGTATTCCAAAGCAAGATCACGGATCTAATGTTGTCTTTAGGTCGAAATTTTTTAACTTCGAAAACTTCTAGTATCCATGAATGATCGTGAAATGTGATCAAGGATCAAAATGCTTACTTTCCTGACCATGTAAACCAGGCTTTGCGCTTCGTACAAGCTAACAATGAGCTCTTAATCGTAACTTACTGGTTCTTCCTGATCTATAGCAGAGCATTGGTTCTCAAATTTTTTTATCGCTTTCGAAAACGGCATGGATATAATGTGAAAATATGTTGTAAGAAAGTTCCTATAGATTTTTTAAAAATTTCATAAGGAAAATGACACCTTTACTAATTTCTCACTAGAAATGAATTATACTGGTCTACCCTCTAAAAACTTCAAATTCTGCTTACAGATTCGGACCATCTCCCACAATCATTGAATCTAGTTAAACACACATTTCATATGAAAAATAAATTTCATGACGGATTAGTTTCTTCAGATGTACAATAGCGCTAAGCTTGTCCGAAAGTTTCATTACTTCTGCAAACGTTGTATGAAAAGGTGAAAATATATCGTCAGGCTATTCCATTTCATTTCTCACAATGTCCTACAACAAAAATATTAACATTTTTTTAGTTTTTCACCAAAAATGATCAGAAGTAGAAAAATGCGGTTTTAAAATTATTCTTGGACTAGTTTACTCTCAGGAAAACGCGAAATTCAACTTGCAAATATTGACAAATTTTTTAATAAAAAATTCAAACGAATTTCAGGACAAATGATTGGGTTTTTCACGATGTACAACGGAGTATTAGAGTTATCAGGAAGTTTCATCGCTTCTCCAAATTTTGAATTAAACGGTGAAAGTAATGTAGGAGCTACACTTTCACATTTTTTACAGAAATTTCAAACAACAAAAAAGACAATATTTTTCCGATTTCTCAATAAAAATGGCATAAAATAGATATGCGATTTGACGGCGTAGATTTGACCACTGGTTTATCACGGAAAATACTTGAAATTCGATTTGTAGATTTAGACCGTTTCTGTGAAGAATTTCATTTGAATTTTAAATGAATTTCAAATGAAATTCACGACAAATGATTTGTTTTTCCTGATGTACAGACGAGCCTAAGAGTCGTTAAAAAGTTTTAACACTTGTGGATACGCTGAATGAAAGGGCGAAAAAATTTTGTGAGGCTAGCCGTACATTTTTACAAAAATCTCATACAATAAAAAGGCAAGAATTATTCTTTTTCTCGCTAAAAGTTTCTTGAAACTAGGAAAACTCTTAGGAAGTTTTAAAAAAAAATTGCTTAGAAAAATATTCGAAAATTCCTTGTCATTCCTGTTCAAACGATTTAATTACGATAATTCAATGTTCTTAAAGGCCTCTGTGTGTTGTAGAAACTGACCAAACTCCAATTTTTGTAACAAAGATTTCTTGAAAAACATTGCAAGTTTGCTCGGGTACAGTTTCAACGAAATTCTAAGAACTGATGCATTTACTTAAATCTGAGCCTAAATTATTATTCATGGACAGAATTTCAATTAATTTTAATTTTGTTTTTTAAAGCCTAAATTTTCATAAAAAGGTACCTTTAGGATTTAGAAAAAAATCATTTAGAAAAATGTTTAAAAATGCCTTGTCATTCCTCTTCAAATAGATTATTTTCGATCATTAAATGCGAGGAAATGCGTTAGTTAAATGCACTTTGCGGATTGGGTGAATCAGCCTGAGATTAACTTAACTTTCAAACCAAGTATCAACATTCTCAAGTCATTTCAAGTGAGAAATCAAAGAATTAATAATATTTTTTATTATATGAATATTCTGACAAAAACGTGGGAGTATAGCTTTTCAACATTTTTCCCACCTTTTCATTCGCTGTTTGGTAAGAAAGCATGAATTATTTGAACCAGAAATTCTTATACAATTTTCAAAAAATTCTTTTAGTTGAAGACTCAAATTTGCAAGTTGAATTACGAATTTTTTCTTCTACGAATCACTCTGAAATGAACTTCATAATATCGTTTCACAATTCTTAAGTCATTTATAATGTAAAATCAAAGTTTTTGTAACATGTTTATCATGCGATTTTTTGGCAAAAACACAAGGGAAAATGCGAAATTCAACTTGCAGATTTGGACTATTTCCTCTAAAAATTTCAAACGAATTTCATTCGAATTTCATCTGAATTTCAGGACAAACAATTTTTTCTAATGTACAACCGAACATTAGAGTTGTCAAAATGTTTCATCGCTTCTCTAAGCGTTGAATAAAATAATGTTAGGCTATACTTCTACGGTTTTTACAAAAATCTGGAATTTTGAGTTTCCATATTTCATACTGCTCACTGCTGAAATTCTACAATGCGGACCATGGAGTTGTTCCGTTTTAGGAGAAAGAACACTTTATGTTGAGAACAAGGTTTGGTCGATGAACTTCTGGCATGTCTAGAATTTGGAGTAGAAGAAAAATGATTTGATCGTTTTGTCGAAGAATAGTAGTGGGTAGTTTGTTTTTTGCAGAGTGTTGATAAAAAATTGAACGATAGATTTCTACGGTTAATTTGGTTGTATCGTTAATACAGTGGAGGAAATATACGTGTAGGCGATTTACTATTTAGGTTGGGTCGGGAGACCAGGCGGGATCTTCATGAAGTTCAAATGAAGGTTACGAGTGTGGGCTATACTAACATACTCGCCTATGTAAGTAGGTTCAGATCAATGAAATTCCCAGTTCTGCACTTCTGAAATTAACTCCGGCGGAAACTTGTTTGAAGTTTCGTGTTGATTTAATTTGAGGTTCGGGATTGACATATTTTGTTCGAATGAGATCGAGTTTACGCAGTACAACAAGTCTCCAGAGTGTAAAAGTTAGTCTAGTTCCGTGAAATGAAAATGGTGCATGGGGGAAGCTATGTTGTCTAGTCTAACCACGTCAGAGAGACATTAAGCATTCCCCATTGCATCGGGCGGTGTAATTCAATGACTGTTCGCGCCATACAATTTTGGGTCGACATTGAGTTTAATGCGCTCACGGAATTACTAAATTTGGTTCCCAAGAATCAATAAATGAGCACATTTAAAACCTTTTACATGACTAACATTTTGCTTGCTGATGCTTCATTTCCGAGATATTACATGAATTACGCTCTGGTAAGAATAACTTTATATAGTCGCCTGCGTTGTACCTGCTTTGTTGGAACACGCGCAGTATTTTGGCGGGAACCATTAGTGTCGGTATAGCAAAGTTGAATTATTTTAGGTTTATTTAGGTTAGTTTATTCAACTAACCTAACGCTACCTAACCTAATCTACTTTATCATAACGTCAATACCACATTGAAACATATTTATGCGTCAGTTTCTTCACTGTTATATACGACGTTCTTATAACTTTGAGTTTAACAACTCGTAAATTACGCATCAGCGAGCAAAATGTCAATTCTGTAAAATGTTCTCGAATGTGTTCCATTAGTGATTCTTTGGAACACAATTTTTAATTTCTGAGAGCGCATTAAACTCAAAATCGACCCAATTTTATAATATGTCTTTGGGCCTTTTCCCCTTATTCGGGATTTTTCAATGGTGGAATTGGTGGATAAAAGTTTCTACGCTAGTCACATGTCGGTGGGCACTTGGGTAGTATTTACCTTAGGGGTGACTCTCAACAGACTGTCAAAAGTTATAAGGATTATTTATTTGAGAACATGGAATAAAATTACCGAACTTTTTGTTCGTCGAGAAATGTAAATTTTGAACAAACTTTAATCAGGGTAAATTATAAGCTTCGTGTGATCCTTTGAATTCCAGTTCAACCCGTGTCGAGATTTTCAAGGTAGGTTTCTTTCGCATCAAGGAGGAGGCGGTCTGATTTATAATCACAGAATGTGTACAGGTGCTCTTTCGGTCCGGTCCGTTATCATTCGAAGTAATTACTACAACCTGTGAGTCAGTTACTTGGGTATTTTCGCCCATGTAAATCGCTAATGTCAAAATTTGGGAGGTTGGAACTAATGTTGTCTGCTTATGGGAGCAGGATTAAATAAATAAAGTTAGATGTTGTATCATATCTCTCTAAACAATCCGTTAATTTCCATCTAACGATGAAACTCTACTTGCGTAGCATTTAGGATTGTGAAATTGACCTCGAACAAAATTCTCACGGTATAGGAGAATTTTCCCCCAGGGAGGCGTAGGATAGATGAGCCATAGGTGAATTTCCCCCCAGGGAGGCGTAGGATAGATGAGCCATAGGTGAATTTCCCCCCAGGGAGGCGTAGGATAGATGAGCCATAGGTGAATTTCCCCCCAGGGAGGCGTAGGATAGATAGGCCATAGGTGAATTTCCCCCCAGGGAGGAGTAGGATAGATAGGCCATAGGTTAATTTTCTCAATCGTATCATATGGGGACTGCTGCCCTCGGGATGCTAAGTATATCTCTACTATCTTATAGATAGGCCTTCGGGGACATCTACTTTACTCGCAGTTTTCATGCTTCTTTGCTGTCTCTTTAGGTTTCTTCTTCTGCCTTCCTAGTTTGGCGTTTCCATGTGCAGGGTGTCTTGTGTGAGAACACATCTTGTGCGTAGAGTCCCAGTTTTATACAGTCCGTATTGTCATTTTTTTTAGCTTTGAGATCGTTTCTGTTGTGGTTATGGTGTCTCAAACTAACTAATATGCGATAATTTCTGACAGAACCTTCAAAAGAACTGTCACACTCGCCAGTCAAGCGGTTTCAGCTCATATTCATAAAATAGACAAGAGTCCAATTTCCTCACGCGTAAGTTTGTTCAGAAATGCTCCTAGCATTTTTGTACTAAAACACAGTGATTCATTAAAATTTGTATTTCTGTCTGATTATAAAATGCAACGTTTCGACGTATCTAACGTCATCCTCAGGC